>PVJS01017976.1:0-15652 GCA_004027185.1 Glis glis | reverse complement strand
TGGTGGTGCACGCTTGTAATCCCAGTACTTGGGAGGCGGAGACCAGAGGATCTGGGTTCGTGGCCAGCCTCAGCTACTTAGTGAGGCCCTCCTCAACTTCATGAGACCCGGTTTCAAAATAAAGTATAAAAAATAAGGCCGGGGGTGTAGTTTGGATGTAAAACGACCCTGGGTTCAATTCCCGGTACCACACACACAAAAAAATTTGCCTTAGTTATATTTTGTGCAAGCTAATATTTAATTAAACTACATAAAGTAGATGGGAGCATCACTCAATCAAAAGGGGCCATATATGATGACTTGGAAGCCAAAGGAATTTGAGGCCTGAACTATGTGCTGATTGTATTTTAAATAATGTTCATTTTGAGGAGAGAAACCAGTAAAATAGTGGAAGGGGATTGGGGGAGGGAGGTGGAGAGGAGAAAATGAGGATTGAGGACGGGAACAGTTCAAATAAGGTTATGTCCATACATGAAGGTATCACTACCAGTATCACTCACATGTATGGGAGGGAGGAATAGGGAGCAGGGTGGGACACAGAAGGAAATCACCCAGTGATGTGTACCTTTATGCTTGTACCACTTTGAATCTCACTATAATGTCTGATTAATTACAATGCACCAATAAAAGCATAAAAACGTAAAAAGGAGGAAAGGCTCCCAGTTAAACCTGAAAAGAAAAAACATGTTCATTTAAATTTTGTTGTTTTTTTAAACTGAAAGTACATAGTTTTAAAAAAATACAAACAAAACAAAATGGAATGAAAAATGAGTCATCTTTTTACCCAAATCCTCAATTCTATAATCCAAAGTTACCACTGGCAACAATTTTTAATTTAAAAAATAAGTATACAGGAGCCGGGCTTGGTGGCACATGCTTGTAATCCCAGTTGGATTGGGAGGCTGAGACAGGAGGATCCAGGTTCGTGGCCAGCCTCAGCTACTTAGTGAGGTCCTCCACAACTTAGTGAGACCCTGTTTCGAAATAAAGAATAAAAAATAGGGCTGGGGGTGTAGCTCGGCAGTAGAATGCCCCAGGGTTCAATCCCTGGTACCGCAAAAAAGAAAAAAAGTACACAGTCAACAGTCTTTATTTATCCTTTAAAAAATCTCCATCCATTTAAAATACAAATTATATTCTATTCTATTAAAATGTTGTTTTTACTTTCCATATTAGTACATATAGATTTGCCTTAGTCTTTCTTGACAACGTATATTCTTTTGTGTGTGGGGGGGTACTAGGGATTGAACCCAGGGACATTCTACCTCTGAGTTACACCCCCAGCCCTATTTTATTTTATTTTTTTGAAAAAGTTTTGCTAGGTTGCTGAGAGTCTCACTACTTGCTGAGGCTATCCTCAAACCTGCAATCCTCCTGTCTCAGCTTCCCAAGTAATGGGAATATAGGCATGTGCCACCATGCCCAGCTTGACAACATATATTATTATGTATGGATGTATCAAAATTTATTTAATCACTGTTATCAGATGAGAGAGGATAGAGAGATGACATTTAGTTCCAGTAATAATCAAAGATTTCTAAAAACATTTTATTGTGTAATGTAACATATATGCAGAAAAATGATAAAACTTCCAAGCACCTTTTAAAATTTATATAGCAAACACCCACATAACCACAGCCTGTGTTAAGAATGCAACACTTGCTGACACTCTAGAAGCTTCCTTTGTGTTCCTTTCTGATCACAATCCTTGTTCTCCTCACAAAAGTATGCATCGCTGAACAGCATATGCAGTAGTTTACTTCTTTCGTGTGTGTATGTGTGGTACTAGGGATTGAACCCAGGCATGTTCTACCTCTGAGCTATACCCCCAGCCTGATTTTATTTCTTATTTGGAAACAGGGTCTCACTAAGTTGCTGAGGGCCTCACTAAATTGCTGAGGCTGACTTCAAACCTGTGATCCTCCTGTCTAAGCCTCCCAAGTACTAGGATTACAGGAGTGTGCCACCATACCCATCTTAGTAGTTTACTTCTGCCTATTTTCAAACATTATATAGAGAAGATCAATATTGGAAATTGCTTTTTTGTAAAACATCCTATTTTATTTTTTATTCTTTAGCCAGCTTGCCATTACTATATATTATTCCATTGTGTGAATATACGACACTGTCCATTCTACACTAATTTGGGCTGTTTCCAATTTATATCTATTATAAACATACTATATTACGCTGCTATGAATATTCTTACCTGTGCATCCTGGTGCATGCATTTGTGTAGGATATATACTTAGGAGTTATACCTTACCCAGATTTAGGGAACTGTAGACTACATAGATCTTCGCCTTTACTTTTTAAGTAGTGGATACCAATTTATACAGACACCAGTATCGAACAAAGAGTAACTTTGCTCTTCGTCAGCCCTTGATATCATCAGACTTTCAAATTTTTGAAAATTATTTTAGGTATCATGATACCTCATGCTAGTTTTAATTAGCATTTCATTGGTTACTAATGAAATTAGCATGGTTATTGGACATTTGGATTTCCTATTTCGTTAGTGCCTATTCCATTCTTTTACCCATTGAAAATTTAGTTGTCTTTTTTAATTTTTGAAAATAATTGCAGAAAAGGAGCTCCAAACATGATTTGAGCCTTGTTAAGAGTATGCATACTTTGAAAATAGATTAAATACTTAATATGAAAGCATCTTCTGCCAGGCATGGTGGCGCATGCTTGTAATCCCAGTACTTGGGAGGCTGAGACCGGAGGATCCGGGTTCACGGCCAGCCTCAGCTACTTAGTGAGGCCCTCCGCAACTTAATGAGACCCTGTTTCAAAATAAAGAATAAAATAATAGGGCTGGGGGTGGAGCTCGGAGGTAGAATGCCCCTGGGTTCAATCCCCGGTACTGCAAAAAAAAATAGATAAATAAATAAAAGCATCTTCTAAACTGTATTTAATATATCATATAAATATCTCATTTTTGGCCAGGTAATATTTGTCTTTTATGTTTACACTTCTGTTCTGTTTTCTATAATCATGTAAACATAATCTCTTAGGTATGTTAGATTAAACCATATGAAATTACATGTTTACAAGTAAGAACAATCAAATAGCAAGAATTTTATTTGATTCAATCTAATAAAATAAGTGTACATGAATGAAATATTGTTTGGTACTTTCCTTTATTGGCTTTTAAACATTATAGAAAATAGCCAGATATCTTAAGAATACATTTGCTGTTTGTTTTATTACTAACTGTAGTTTTATTTCAGTCTCATAATGAAGACCTGGATAAAGATAAAACGTCACAAAACTGCCCAGAGAGCGATATGGAACAAGTTACAAAGAGGTTGGGGATGGCCCATGAGGAGATTCGAAGGCTCACTGAGAAACTACACGTGAAAGAGCTTGAACAGAGCAAACTTGGTAAGCTGTGTTTTCAGGTGACCATCTCTGGCCCTGTTTTAATCATAATGATCTTTGCTCAAAATGTCACATGAGCATACTGAGGAAAATATATTTTAAGATGAATGCAAAAACGTCTGATAAACATCCTCATTTTCTACAATGTCCAGAATTTTTACTGAAGCACAGTGTAATATGTGGTGTACACAACTCATAAGCATACACCACTCACCACAAGAAGTTCCCAGCATCCCCAATACCCACTTTGTTCCTTCTCCCTAGTTCTACATCCTCACTTCCCTCCCAAAATAACCACCATAGAACAGTAATGCTTATGCCAAATTGATTGCATGATTTTTAAAAACATCAGAAGGGTTTGCCAGGCATGGTGGAACACGCTTGTAATCTCAGTACTTGGGAAGCTAAGACAGGAGGATCACAGGTTTGCAGTCAGCCTCAGCAACCTTATGAGGCCCTCTGCAACTTAGTGAGACCCTGTTTCAAAAATAAAAAATAAAATAGGGCTGGGGGTGTAGCTCTGAGGTAGAATGCCCCTGGTTTCAATCCCCAGTACCACAAAAAAAAATCAGAAGGGTTTATATTTTGTTAAAAATGCGTTTTAGCCCGGCGTGGTGGCACACGCTTGTAATCCCAGTACTTGGGAGGCCGAGACCGGAGGATTCAGGTTCGCGACCAGCCTCAGCTATTTAGTGAAGCCCTCCGCAACTTAGTGAGACCCTGTTTCAAAATAAATAATAAAAAAAAATAGGGCTGGGCATGTAGCTCAGAGGAAGAATGCCCCTGGGTTCAAACCCCAGTACCGCAAAAAAAAAAAATGCATTTTAAACAGTGGACACAAATAACTTTGCAGAATGAGTGAAATGTTTTATGTATTTGGGTTGGTTGGTATGCAATTATATATCTGTCAAAATTCAGTACCTCGCATTACAAATATTGATATGTATTTGAGGTGATAAATACATTCATTGGCTTGGTTTAGTCACTCCAGAATGTAAAAATATATGAAAACATTCCATTGTACCCCATAAATTTATACAACTATTATTTGTCATTTTTTAACAAAAAGATGCTCAACACCATTAGTCATTAGAAAGTGCAAAACAAAAACACAATAAGAACACTTCATACCCAATACAATGGCTATAATGATAAAGAACCACAGACAATGACAAGTGTTGACTAAGATACGGAGAAACTGGAACCCTCAGACATTGCTGGTAGGATAGTAAAATGGTATAGATACTTTGGTTTTTTTTTTGGTACTGAGGATTGAACCCAGAGGCATTCCACTTCCAAGTTGTACCCCAGCCCGATTTTATTTCTTATTTGAAAACAGGGTCTCACTAAGTTGCAGAGCGCCTTGCTAAATTGCCGAGGCTGGCTACGAACCTGTTATCCTCCTGTCTCAGCCTCCCAAGTACTGGGATTACAAGCATGCGCCACCATGCCTGGCTGGTGTAGATACTTTGAAAAACAGTTTGGCAATCTCTCAAAATATTAAATGTAGAATTACCACATGACCCAGCAATGCCATTCCTAGATATTCATCCAATAAAAATGAAAACATATGTACACAAAAAACTCGTATGTAAATGTTCATAGTAGTATTATTTACAATAGCCAAAAGTTATAAACAAACTGTAAACCCAATAGAAAAGTCTCAAAATATCCCAACCAATATAGTTTTAGGAATATTACTAGTTTAAAGGGACTAATGGAAAGCTACAGTTTTCAAATTTCTTCACTAACATGGCAGAAGATGCTAACCTGGCAGCACAAATTTAATGAATTTGGTGGTCTCTAAGTATTGTTTAAGTATGGTATACAATATATTTGGTTGTGTGTATCATTCTAAAAATACTATTTTTTCAAGTGGAAATTAAATGTTTTCTAAATATCTGATATACCTCCTCAGAACTTTAAGGTTCATAGAAAACAGTTTGGAGGCTCCTGGCTTCCTTAAGTTTTTATCCCTCTTGTGTCTCAAATAAGGTTTTTCTGGCTTGGCTCCTGCATATTTACCTAACTGATATCCCACATTTCCCCTAATCCTTTGCCCTGTAGACCCAAGCAGTATGAGACCACATATAGTTCCCAGAATATTCAGTGTTCTCTCTTACCTCCTCTTCCCCATTCTGTTCTACCTCCTCTCCTTTACCCAGGCTATTCCCTCTTTCTGGAGTATCCTTTCCACCTGCCATCACCTACTTTTTCTCCTTCTTCAATGGAGGAATACATTGAAAAACTTCTTTGAGTAAAACAGAAGCTACTCTCACATCTCTGGCTCAGTAAAAATAGAACCCGTTTCATATCCCAGCCACCCATTACTAGTGGTCTGACTAGTTGCTTAACTTTTCTTTTTTTTTTTTTTTTTTTTGCAGTACCAGGGATTGAACCCAGGGGGGTTCTACCTCCGCGCTACACCCCCGGCCCTATTTTTTATCCTTTATTTTGAGACAGGGTCTCAGGAAGTTGCGGAGGGCCTCACTAAGTAGCTGAGGCTGGCCAGGAACCTGGATCCTCTGGTCTCAGCCTCCCAAATACTGGGATTACAAACGTGCGCCACTACGACCAGCCTAGTTGCTTAACTTTTCTGAGCCTTGCTTATCTTATCTATCAAGTTGGGGTATTAATATCTACTTTGCAGGTTTGTCATAATGATTAATATATCTGACACTTGGAGCTGCTGCTGCTGCTGCTGCTCCTAGCAGCAATAATAGTATTACAATAGTTTATAATGTAGTTTTAGATGACTCTGGTAGGTGATACTGGGATTTATTCCAAGGAACTGAGTGTTATGGGCATAATAATAAAACATTCACAATTGTGCCAATGTATTCACTCTGCAATGAGGAATAATCTCTTATAAAAGTCATGTTTGTTTCTTACTTTCAGAAGGTCCTTCATTCTGACTATATAGAAGAACCACCAATCATATCACTAGTGATGAGGAGACCACAGGAGGCAAAGGGACAAAACCTGGGCTAGGGAACCCAAATTCAATGGACTCCAATGCCCTGTGGCTTCCTATATCCTATTCTGCCATCTTCATACAATTTTGAATAGTACCAAAAGCTATTTCATGAAATTTTGCTATTTTGACATTTCTAGTAGCTATTGGCAAAATTCTAAATGCAGTCATATGTTACATAATGGCCTTTGGGTCAATGACAGATCTTGTATCCCACAATGGTCCCATAAGCTGAATGTGGTGCACACCTGTAATCCCAGTACTTGGGAGGCTGAGACAGGAGGATCACAGGTTCACTGCCAGCCTCAGCTACTTAGTGAGGCCCTCCACAACTTAGTGAGACCCTGTTTCAAAATAAATCTAAAAATTAGGTCTGGGGTATAGCTCAGAGGTAGAATGCCCCTGGGTTCAATCCCTAGTACCACTCACACACAAAAAAAAGGTCTCATAAAATTTTGTTACCTAATAGCATAGTATCCATCTTAGTTTATGTAAGTATACTCTTTGGTGTTCACACAATGACAAAGTCACCTAACAGCCATTTCTTAGAACATATCCCCATCATTAAGTGGTACATGATTGTTTTATTGATTTCAGGAATTCCTTTTAATTATTTCTGACTAATTTATTCTTACTAACTGGAAGACTATTACGAGATCAGATGATTAGTGATAGGGATGAATATAGGGTGTAGGAGGAACACTAAGAGGGACGTCCAGAGACATTTCCTGAAGTAGGTGATTTTATGCAGAAACCCAAGGGACAGTTAGATGAAAGACAGTGTTCAGAGAGAAAGAAAGTTAATTGAAATTTGATTACTATACTCCTTGTTGCCTTCTTGCACAAACGTTTTCATCCTTTTTTTCTTTTAGATTCTGCACTTGAGGAGTCTCAACTAGAAATTGAGAAATTGAAAGAAAACCTGATAAACCTGAAAGAAAATGGTGAATGATTCTAGCAGATATAATAATGCTTATTTACTAATAATATATTAATTAATACTGTATTAAAATGTTTTAAAATAATATTATATAACAATTAAAATAATAAGTACTACTATTATTATTGCTATTACGCCACCACCACTTAGTGAAAGGTACTCTGCCAGGCACTTTACATGCATCGTCTCTAATCCTCACAATTCCAAGCAGTGAGTATTATGATTCCCATTTCATAGATAAGGAAACTGAGGTTAAGCGAGTTATCTGATAGCTACATTAAATGTCAGGGCTGGTATTTGAATCCCTATATGTCTAATTTTGAAACCTGTGAAGATCACAAATAATACATATTTTACTAGGACAACTGAGACCTTATACTGTATAATGCATTTCACAATACTTCTTACATGTTTGCTCACTGGGAAGATAATAGGCCCGGAATAAGTGGTGAATTATTTCCTCTGACCCTAGCTTGACTATATAAAAATGCTACCAGCTATCAACAGTATTACAAATCTGAGGGTTTTAATGGTAACAACTACAAAAATAATTAAAAATATTTTTGCCAATTTAAAATAATTCCAAAATTAGTTATACCCTCCTTTTCAAAAATATATGAATGTTTATAAAATGAACACTGCTCTCTTAGTAATCAGAAAAGCAAGTAATCAGAGAGCAAGTAATCAGAAAACAATCAGTAAGTATATACAGTAAAAACAGGGAGTTGTGGCACATGCCTGTAATCCCAGTACTTGGGAGGCTGAGACAGGAGGATCGCAGGTTCAAGGACAGCTTCAGTAAGTAGTGAGACTTTCATCAACCTAGTGAGACCCTGTTTCAAAATAAAAATAAAATAGGGCTGGAGGTGTATCTCAGAGGTAGAATGCCCCTGGGTTCAATCCCCAGTACCACAAAAAATAATAAAAATTTTAAAAAAGGATATGCAGTAAGGAAACACTCCCAACCAACACGACCTAATTGATATATAGAAAAGTCCACCAGAATATACATTCTTCTCATGTACCAATGGAACATCCACCAAGAGAGACCATCCTGGGCCATAAAACAAATAACTAGGGAAAAACTGAAGTCATATGAATTATGTCTTTGATTATAATGAATTAAACAAAATTATTAACAGAAGTATACTTAGAAAAATTCCCAATGTTTCATAAAAAATTACAAGGGATATCAGAAAGGATTTTATATCGAAGAAAATGAAAATGTTAACATTATCAACACCTGTGGAATGCAGCTAAATCAGTGCTTGGAGGGGATCTTATAGTGGTCAATGCTTACACTAAAATAAGAAAGGAAGTTGGTGCAGTGGTGCATGCCTGTAATACCAGTACTTGGGAGGCTGAGATGGGAGGATCACAGGTTTGAGACCAGCTTCAACAATTTAGCAAGTCCCTCAGCAACTTAGTGAGACCCTGTTTCAAAATAAAAAATTAAAAGGGCTGGGGTATGGCTCAGAGGTAGAATGCCCCTGGGTCCTGTCACCTGTATGAAAGAAACAGACAAAGAAGAAAAGAAGAAAGGACATGAAATAAGGACCTAAATTTACACCTTAAAAATCTAGAATAAGCCAGGCATGGTGGTGTTTGCCTGTAATCCCAGTTCTTGGGTGGCTGAGACAGGGGGATCACAGGTTCGAGTACAGCATCAACAACTTAGACCCTGTTTCAAAATAAAACATAAAATAGGAGCCGGGTGTGGTGGCGCACACTTGTAATCCCAGTACTTGGGAGGCTGAGACTGGAGGATCCGGGTTTGCAACCAGCCTCAGCTAGTGAGGCCCTCCGCAACTTAGTGAGATCCTGTTTCAAAATAAAGAATAAAAATTAGGGCTGGGGGTATAGCCCAGAGGTAGAATGCCCTGGGGTTCAATCCCCAGTACCGCAAAAAAAAAATAAAATAAAATAAAATAGGGCTGGGGGTGTAGTCCAGGGGTAAAACACCCCTGGGTTCAATCCCCAGTACCAAAACAAAACAACAACAAAAAAATCTAGAATAAACTAGGTTTATTCTAGTTTATTAGAATAAACTAATTTTATTCTAAAAATTAAATTAGGCATTGTGGCACACACCTGTAATCCCAGTTATGCAGGAGGCTGAGGCAAGAGGATTGCAAGTTTGAGGCCAACATGGGCAACTTAGACTCTGTCCCAAAATAAAATAAAAAGGACTGAGGATGTAGCTCAGTGGCAAAGTGCTTGCCTAGCATGAGTGAGGCCCTGGGTTCCATAATCACTATGGCAAAAACAAAAGCAAAAACACCAGAATAAGAAGAGTAAATTAAATCCAAAGCAAGCAGAAGGAAAGAAACATTAAAATAAGAGTTTAAATGAATAAAACTAAAAACAGAACCACAAAAATAAATCAGCGGAACCAAGAGCCTGTTCTTCAGAAAGATCAATAACATTGATAAATTCCTAACTAGATTGATCATGAAAAAAGATAAAAGAAACAAATTATCAGTACAAGAAACAACAGAGTAAACATTTTTGTGGACTAAAAAGATAACTAGGGACTATTATGAATAACTTTATGTTAATAAATTGATGGTCCAAATGACATGGATGCATTCTTTGCAAAACACAAGGTACTGAGCCTCACTTAAGAAGAAACAGCCCTAAATCTATTAAAGAAATTAAATTAGTAGTTTAAGATCTCCCTACAAAGACAATTTCAGGCTCAGATGATTTTACCAGTGAATTCTAACAAATGTTTAAGGAATAAATAATACTGATCAACTCTTCTAGAAAATTGAGGAAGAGGGAATAATCTCAGCTTTTTAAGTGGCCAGCATTTGCTCTGATATCAAAACCAGACAAAGACATTCTAAGATCCCTAATGAAAATAGAAGTACTTGTAAAAGTACAGAGAGGAAGAAATAGCTTGTTGGATAGTCAAATCTAGTATGTTCACCAAGATGGGTTGGTTAAATAAGTGACTGCACGGTGAATACCTTGCAGCTATTAATAATAAAAATAACATAGAGCCATGTGCACGAACATGAATAGACGTCTGTGATATCTAATAAAGTGAACAAAACAAGTTGTAGAGTAGCGTATGTGATATAATGTCATTTGGGTTGCTATATTTGTGGTGTGGGTACATGTGTACTCACAGAACACCTCTAAGCTGGTACACGCTCCTATGGCAGTAGAGTTGTGATGATGTTAGAATAGTTTTGTGTACATTGTAAGTAGCTGCTGCCTGAGTCTTCCAAGTATCCCCCATCTGCCCCAACTGTCCCAGCTACTACCTTTGTCCTCCCAGTCACTAAAGGGATAATACTTGGCATAGCAAAATGTTCTGTAGGACTCTGCTGCAGAGCTACATGCTCAGAGGTGAGGATCCGTGCCTTACCAGTTATCCAATATTTTAACACTACCTTTGTCTATATATTAATATATGTATATAAAATTTTTTAAAAATATTTGCCAAGAATTAATATTTTGAAACAGGGTCTCACTAAGTTGCGGAGAAACTCACTAAGTAGCTGAGGCTGGCTGCGCACCCAGATCCTCCTGTCTCAGCCTCCCAAGTAATGGGATTACAAGCATACACCGCCAGGCCCAATCTATTACATGTTTTTAAAATGCACATTTCCTCTGATCTAGCAATCCCATTTCTGGGAATTTTTTTCAGTGCTAGGATTCTGGAATTTCTTTTTAGAAATAATGCCCTAAGTATTTAAAGATTGGTTAACAAAGATAATGATTTTAGCATTGTTTGTAAGACATTAGCAACAACTTACATCAAAAACGGGCAAAAGTGACACTAATTATGGCACACTTGGACAGTGGAATGCAGAATGAAATGAAGGAATGGGTAATAAATTATGGTATATTTATGAGATAGAATATTACTCAGCAATAAAAAGAAACAAATTTTTGATATGAGAATACGTAAGAATCCCAAAAAGGTTATGTTAAGGGAAAGAATTCAGGTACGAAGAATATATATATTGTAAGATTCCATTTTTATGAAAATCAAGAACAAGCAAAACTAATTTACGGTGACAGAAGTAAAAAAGTAATTATAGGGGGTGGATGGGAGTGGAGAGCTTTCTGGAAAGGTCATAAGGGATTTCTGTGGTAATGAAAATGTTCTACATCTTTTTTGGGAGAAAGTTAATGGATATATAAAATTGTCAAAGCTAATCAAACTGAGCACTTAACAATATGTTCCTTGTATTTTATATAATATACTACGATTAAAAATAGTTCCACATAGGAAATGGAAAATGGCTTTAGAAAGATTTATCTGGAAAGATAACCATTTACCCACAGTGGTTAAGTTGTAGATAGTATTGTAGCATTGTTTAATTTCTTAAAAATTGCACAGGCAAAGGTAGAATCTTGTCATTTATATGTCAGGGTTGTCTGTACATGTGTGTTTATATATGTTTTTAAAAGAAGTGGAAATTGTGGAGAGGTTTGGTGTGTTTTAAGTTTTCTCAAATTTAAAAAAAATGCAAAGGAGAAATAAAAGAGGGTAGAACAAGGAAAATACAGAAAGAAAAAATTAATACAAATTAAAAACAAAGCAGGCCATGAATAAGGAAAACAAAAGAAACTTTAAAGCAGCAAAAGAAAAACAAGGAAAACTTAAATGAAAAAATGGCTAAGAAGAAAAAGGAAACTTACAGGCAGTAAGTTTGTATTATCAAAACTCTGATGAGTATTGGCAAGAACAGGTCTTAACATGAGCTGCTAAGCTGAGAGTAGACCACTCTTTTATGGATACTGGTACAGGCAGAAAGGTGGTTTTAAAGAGTTAACTTTTTAGCCAGGCATGTTGCCCACGACTGTAATCCCAGTACTTGGGAGGCTGAGACAGGAGGATTGTGTGTTCAAGGACAACCTCAGCAAGTAGTGAGACTCAGCAACCTAGTGAGACCCTATTTAAAAAAAAATTTAAAAGGCTGGGAACATAGATTGGAAATAGAATGCCCTTGGGTTCCATCCCCAGTACTACAAAATAAATGAATAAGTAAACAAAACAAAACAAAAAGAATCAACTTTTTAAATTTAGGAAATCTGCCCATTCACTGTTCTTAGCTCAGTACTTCAGTCATCTAGGGAGGCCTTACTGTTGAGAGTGGAAGAGACGCTTCTAAGGACATATAAGGTGTGTAAGAAATAGGACTAAAAGGAAGCTAGGAAGATCAGATCCGCGATCATTTAATTTTTAGAAGGTAGGTTCAACTGTTTTAAAAGTCTAGTTCCTAGAAGAGCCTCTCATGCTGGAAACTCTACACTCAAAAAGCCCAATTCATTAGTCTAGTGTGAGAAATACAACTCTCTGTTCTGTTCGAATAGGTTGGTAGAATATCCTAAGACTGGAGTTGAGAGCTAGTGGCTCTCCTGTGCAGAGACATGGTAGGGTTGAGAAGAGGGCCAGAAATGGCGCTCCCTTAGTTTTTAAAGTTAGTACCTCCACAACTTTGATCCAGATAAGTAAACCGTTCTTCTCATTGTTTTAGACCCAGTTGACCTACAGAAAGCAAAAGAGCATAATCAAAGACTAGATGAGGAAATTCTTGCTTTAAGAAATCGGGTTCGATCACTTGATGCAGAAAAAAAAGCGCTTGGAGAAATGGTAAGTTTAATTTAGTTCCTGGAATTTATTTAATGTGTATACAATGGCAGTCAGCAGCTTGAGCAACATAGGTGTATATCACCTGAGGTGGTCCTTAGGGAGGACTGATACTGATGGCCATAACAACTCAGGTAGATGTCATATTTTGACCTCAATGCATTCTATCAGTGTTTATATTTTATGTTTTAACTACCTGCTAAGTAGTAACATTATTACTATTGTATAAATCTAGAATGTTTTCTTTTTAGTAATAATTTAGGTAATAGTTTATAGTTAACACATTTACCAAATAAAATGTATTATTCTGTTATTTTGGATAAATTTGAGATTCTTAACACTAAAACTTTATTTGTATTCTTTTGTGTGTGTGTGTGTGTGTGTGTGTGTGTGTGTGTGTGTGTGTGGTACTACAGATTGAACCTAGAGGCATTCTACCTTTGAGCTACACCCCCAACACGATTTTTTCTATTTCTTATTTGGAGACAGGGTCTCATTAGGTTGATAAGAGTCTCACTACTTGCTGAGGCTGTCCTCGAACCTGCAATCCTCCTCAGTCTCCCAAGTACAAGGATTACAGGCATATGCCCCACACCAGGCTTATTTGTATTTTTAAATCATTTCTTCTTAGCACTTTATTGATTTCTAATACATACTTCCAAATTCTGGATATATTATGTCTCTTTAATTTTAGTTTATACTTATTTCACAATCATATCTCTAGTGTCTAACACAATACCTGGCATTATTCCAGATGCTCAAGAAATTTTCTTTTAAAAATGAATAAATACCCATTAGGATAAGGTCTGACTCATAGTCCAGTTGCTAGGGCAGTGGGATAGGTTGCTGAGAGGCTTAGGAAAACACCTAGAGATGGCATGCAAGACATAGGGTTAACTGAAAAATGCTGATGGGGAAGATTCAGTGGTGATGGGCTGGACAGGGGCACCTCTGTTTCATACAATGTCTCCTGTGCTTCACCAAAAGTAGTGCCTCCTATCCCTCAGGAGCAGCCGCCTGAACAAACACTTCCCTCTCCAGGTGGTCTGATCTGCACCAGTTCCTGCTGGGAGAGGGGTTTTGTAAGTTAGGCTCCAGAGACAGTGACAGCATTAATTTTCTCAGTTTGCCTGGTTCCCTGTATGAGCAGCATCCCAAGGAGCAGCTGTCCTGGAGTGCATGCAAGAAAGCAGCTTGCTAACGCCAACTTGCCCTACTTCTCAGCATCCATGGAGAAAGTCAGTGCCCTTCTCCATAAGACTCACCCAGGCTGAGAGCCCAGGCTGGCTCTCATAGTTCCCTGGGCTTGGCTAGAGCCTCATGAACTGAAAGGGGCATTTCAGAGACATGGTGTTACTGTCCTTCTTGTCTTGAAGGATGATACAGATGATGATTATTAAAACAACAGAAAATAACAAATGTTCATGAGAATGTAGAAAAATTGGAATCTTGTGCATTGTAATGTAAAAAAATTGGAATGTAGAAAAATTGGAATCCTGTGGGAATGTAAAATTCTGTAGTCTTTGTTCAAAACAGTACAGAATTCCTCAAAAACTAAACATAAAATTACCTCATGATCTGATAATTCTACTTCTGGGTATATGTACCCAAGAAATTGAAAGCAGGGACTCAAACATGTATTTGTACACCCATGTTCATAGCAGCATTATTTAGAGTGGTCAAAAGCAACTCAAGTGTCCATTGACAGACAAATGAAAAATAAAAATGTGGCATTTACACACAATGGAACATGATTCAGTCTTTAAAAGAAAGAAAATTAGCCGGGCGTGGTGGCGCACGCTTGTAATCCCAGTACTTTGGGAGGTGGAGACTGGAGGATCCAGGTTCGTGGCCAGCCTCAGCTCACTCTCTCTCTCTCTCTCTCTCTCTCTCTCTCTCTCTCTACCTAGTGAGGCCCTCCACAACTTCGTGAGACCCGGTTTCAAAATAAAGTATAAAAAAAATAGGGCCAGGGGTGTAGCGCGGAGGTAGAACGCCCCTGGGTTCAATCCCCGGTACCGCAAAAAATAAAAAGAAAGAAAGATTTCTTTCTGACTTATGCTATAACACCGTCATACCTTGAAGACATTACTCTAAATGAATTAAACCAGTCATAAAAGGACAAATCGTATGTGATTCCACTTATTTGGCATGCTTTGACTCATCAAAAACATCGAGAAGAAAGTACAATGGTGGTTTCCAGGGACTTTGGGGGAGGGAGTAGTAAAGAATTAATATGTAATGGGTATAGAATTTTGGTTGCAAAGCCAGGCATGGTGTCACACAGCTGTAATCCCAGTACTTGGGAGGCCGAGACAGGAGGATCTCAGGTTCGAGGACAGCCTCAGCAACTTAGCAAGACCCTGTTTTCAACTAAAAAATAAAATAAGGCTGGGGGTATAGCCCGGAGGTAGAATGCTCCTGGGTTCCATCCCCAGTACCACAAAAAAAAAAAAATTTAGTTGCAAGATGAAAAGAGCTCTGGAAAGGGATGATGGTGATGGTTGTACAACTGTGTGGATGTATTTAAGGCCACTGAATTGGGTGCTTTTATAATAGTCAACATGGTACATTTTGTGTTATGTATATTTTATGACAATTTAAAAAGCAATCATAAAAAGAATAAATAAACAAGTGATGATTTTTCAAGTTGTGTTTTTGTAAATTCATATATCTAATACCTATAGACACACACACACACACACACACACACACACACACACACACACATATGTTTTTT
>PVJS01017975.1:0-35491 GCA_004027185.1 Glis glis | reverse complement strand
GGTAGAACACCCCTGGGTTCAATCCCCGGTACCGCAAAAAAAAAAAAAAATAGGGCTGGGGGTGTAGCTTTTAGGTAGAATACCCCTGGGTTCAATCCACAGTACCACAAGAGAGAGAGAAAGAGAGAGAGAGAGAGAGAAAGGTTCCAGTCTGGTTACTCTCATGACTTCAAAGTAGTGATGAGTAAGAACAGCATTTTTCTAGAGAGCTCCCCCCCCCACGAATGAAATGTGATATCCACTGTAATCTCTGCAGACGAGCCTGTCACAGGCGCCACCCACAGCACTGGGGTTTGATGCCTGCTTACACAGTGGAAGGATATGCAACGTTTCAGTGAGAGGCTAATAACAATAAAGGTGTTGAGCCGGGTGTGGTGGCATGCGCCTGCAATCCCAGTACTTGGGAGGCTGAGACAGGAGGATCACAGGTTCGAGGCCAGCCTCAGCAACTTAGTGAGGCCCTCAACAACTTAGCGAGACCCCATTTCAAATAAAAAATAAAATAGGGCTGGGGGTGTAGCTCAGAAGTAGAATACCCTTGGGTTCAATCCCCAGTACCAAAATGAATGGATGGATAAATGGATGGATGGATGGATGGATGGATGGATGGATGGATGGATGGTTGAATGGATGAGTGAATGAATGAATGAACGAATGAATGAATGAAATGGGTCATTTTTCTCCACCCAAGGTCCATGGACCCCAAGCTAAAACCTCAGTCTGGAGGGCTCCCCAAGTTCTCAATGAGCCCCCAGTTCCACCCCACCCTCCTTTCTTTGGACTAAGCCCACAAACGTGTTGAAGCCCATGTCTCCAACACGGTTCACCCCAGGGCCGCACCCAGGGTGGGGACCCTCAGGTTCCAGTGTCAGGCTAGTGGCCCTCCTCCCCAAAGCCTCCCCCGTCCCTCCCCAGCCCCATCTCGTCCCTACCAGCACCATCCACCAGGGCTGGTGTGAGACCGAAAGTCACTTCCCAATTGAGAGCTGGCGCGGAGAGGCAGAGAGGGCAGCCGCGTCCCCTCCCCGCCACAGTGACCCCGCGGGCCCTGTGCTCTGTGGAGGAGCGCCGCTGCCTGCCTCAGCCTCCCCTCCAGCCTCTGCCATTCCAGGCTGTGTCTGTCCAAGAGAGAATCCTTCAGCCGGCCATCGTCACGCAGTCTGTAATCACAATACTTCTCGGAGGTAGAATGTCCCTGGGTTCAATCCCAAGTATAGAGAGAGAAAGAGAAAGAGGGAGAGAGAGAGGGAGAGAGACAAAGAGAGAGAGAATCATCGTCCTCCTCTTCCTCCTCCTCCCCCTCTTCTCTTCTTCTTCACACTGGGGATCTAACTTGGGGGCATTCTACCTCTTAGCTACACTCCCAGCCCTTTTTTATTTTTTATTTTGAAACAGGGTCTTGCTAAGTTGCTGACACTGGTCTCAAACCTCTGATCCTCCTGCCTCAGCCTCCCGAGTCCTGGGATTCCAGGCGTGCGCCACCATGCTTGGCTTTGCACTTGCCATTTTTAAGTAAGGGATGACCAGGCACGCCCTGGAGTCCAGTGTCTGAGATTGATGTGCTAGCTGAAATCCCATCCTCAGCTCTTTTGTGTGTGTGTGTGTGTGTGTGTGTGTGTGTGTGGCATTGGGGATCGAACCCAGGGGTATTCTACCTCTGAACTATACCTCCAGCCCTTTTTATTCTGAAACAGGGTCTCACTAAGTTGCTGAGGGTCTCGCTAAGTTGCTGAAGCTGAACTCAACCCTGCCATCCTCCAGTGTCAGCCTCCCAAGTACTGGGACAACGGGTGTGCACCTCCGTGCCTGGCTAAGTCTGTGTTCTTTTTGCCACTGAACTTGTGGTCATTTGTTATAGCAGCAAAAAGAGACTTATACAGTGACCTCGGACCTTGGCCTCCGGCTGGTGTTCTCTGCCTCCCTCGCCTCTGGGGTGCACTTTGGTAAGATGATAAACTGAAGGCTTGGGAGGGGTCCTGTGAGCGAGACTGAAGTCCTTGGTCCTTCTCAGTATATCCTTGACCTCCCCCGGGGGTTCTGGGCCAGGTTTGTCCCCTCCCTGCTTTCTCCCATGAGCCCCCTCTGTGCGGGAGGACTCTCCCGCTGTGTCCCCGCCCCGGCTCCCCCTGTACACTCAGCTTTAGCTGGACAGCAGATGGCTGGCCAGGTGTCAGCCGCTTGGCCAGAGCCCAGACTGGGAGGCTGTGGGAGAGAGCAGACTGTCACAGCAGAGAGCCAGCAGCTGTTGACTGGCGGGGTCACCTCTCCTACCTGACCAGGTGGAGTCCCTCGAACAGCCTGTTAGCCCTCAGGGGCTCCGAGCCAGCCAGCCCTGAGTTAGTCCAGCTAGGCAGACCCAAGCAGCCCTCCGCGCCCGCCATCCTTGGAGGGATTCTTGTCTCCACCAAGGCTCAGTCACCCATTTGGTCCCTCCTGGAATATTTTACCAGCATCAACTGTGCACAATCATTAAAATCTCCACCCAGAGCCAGGTAGGGTGGCGGTGGCGCACACCTGTAATCCCCAGTACTTGGGAGACTGAGACAGGAGGATCGCAGGTTCAAGGCCAGTCTCAGCAATTTAGCAAGACTTTCAGCAACTTAATGAGACCCTGTTTAAAAAAAAAATCTGGGGGTGTAACACAGAGGTTGAACGCCAAATAAAACACCCAGTCTCAGAGGATGAGACCCACTGGCCAATCCTGACATCCTGTGCCCCTGCCTAGGGGTGGTCTCAAGGCGGGCATGTGACCCAGTTCTAGCCAATTAAACATGAAGGGAAGTCCGCTGAGAGGTTCTGGGAAGACCACCTTCCCAGGAAAAGAGGGGCCGGGAAAAGCTCTTCCAAATCTTCTCTCTCCCCTCCCGCTGTGGAAACTGCTTTCTGAGATTCTGGAGCTTCAGCAGTCATCTTGTGACCTTGAGTTGAAATACCAGTCCATCAGCCAGGCGTGGTGGCGCACGCTTGTCATCCCAGTACTTGGGAGGCTGAGTCCTGAGGATCCAGGTTCGCGGCCAGCCTCAGCTACTTAGTGAGGCCCTCCGCAATTTCGTGAGACCCTCTTTCAAAATAAAGAGCAAAAAATAGGGCTGGGGGTATATCTTGGAGGTAAAATCCTCCTGGGTTCAATCCCCAGTACCGAAAAACAAAAGAAAACAAAAAAAAAATACCAGTCCATCAAGAACAGGAAGGCAGAAGCAGCTCAATGACACTTCTAAGTGTCAACTCAGCTAGGCTGTGGTGCCCAGATGTTTGGCCAAGCACCAGTCTAGATGTTTCTGGGAAGGTATTTTTGGATGCAAATCAAGTAGACTTTAAATCAAACAGATTATCCAACATAATGTGGGTGGGCGTCGTCCAATCAGTTGAAGGCCTTCAGTAAAAAATGCTGAGGGCCCCTGAGGAAGAGGGAATTCCATCTCCAGGTGGCCTTTAGTCTCCAGACACAGCTTCAGGTAGGTCTTCTGGGCCTCCGGGTGACCCTGCAGATCTTGGATTTATCAAGCATGTGAGTCAATTACTAGAGAGGAAGGAGGGAAGGAAGGAAGGAAGGAAGGAAGGAAGGAAGGAAGGAAGGAAGGAAGGAAGGAAGGGACACCTCCACCCTATTGGTCCATTTCTCTGGAGAACCGTGACTCATACAGTGACTTTGGGGAGGGGGATGCTCCTCATTAATGTCTTCTGGTCTAAGCCTCTCTGAGCTGGGTTTTTAATTCTTTGCAGCTCAAGGTATCCTGGTTAGTCCACCTGCTTTATCAGTTCTGTTGCTGCAAGAAAAATCACCCAGCCAGGCATGGTGGCACATGCTTGTAATCCCAGTACTTGGGAGGTTGAGACGGCAGGATCACAGGTTTGAGGCCAGCTTCTGCAACTTAGCGAGGCCCTCTGCAACTTAGTGAGACCTTGTTTCCAAATAAGAAATAAAATCGGGCTGGGGGTATAACTTGGAGGTAGAATGCCTCTGGGTTCAATCCTCAGTACCCCTACCCCAGAGGAAAAAAAAAAAAAAAGAAAAACTACCCAAGGCTAAGTGACTTATAACAACAGCCACGCATAATTTCCCATAAGTCCTTGCATCCGCACCGCACTCTTGCAGCTGCGGGTTGGCCAGGATGAATGGTCCAGTGCCACCTCTATGCTGCACGTGATCCTGGGATTTTTATCTATTTATTTTGCTATCTACAGAGGACACTGTTGGGGCAATTGGCAAGCTCTGAATAAGGGCTGATTAGATAATAGTGTGGTATCGATTTCCTGATTGTGAGCATTGTGCTGCAGTTAAGTAAAAGAATCCCTTTCTATTAGGAAGTATTTACTGAAGTACTTAGAGGTGAATGGATATCAGGTGCAAAGTTTATTCGCAAATGTTTCAGAAAAAAAATATGCATGAGGAGCAGGTGTGGTGGCACATGTCTGTAATCCCAGTACTGGGAAGGCTGAGACAGGAGGATTGCAAGTTCAAGGCCAGCCTCAGCAACTTAGCGAGACCCTGATGCAAAATAAAAAGGGCGGGGGGTGTAGCTCAGAGGTAGAATACCCTTGGGTTCAATCCCCAGTACCCCCCCCACACACACACAAATATGTGTTGGTGTGTGTGTATGTGGGGAGAGAGAGAGAAAAAATAAAGCAAATATGATAATGGGTTTGCCATTTGAAGAATGTGAATGAAGGGCCTACAAGAATTCATGTGGCCAGGCGCGGTGGCACGCCTGTAATCCCAGTACTTGGGAGGCTGAGACAGGAGGATGGCAGGTTCCAGCCTTGGCAACTTAGAGAGGCCCTCAGTTTCCAAATAAGAAATAAAACCAGGCTTGGGATGTAGCTCAGAGGCAGAATGACCCTGAGTTCAATCCCAGTACCAAAAAGAAAGAAAGAAGGAGGAGGAGAAAAAGAAGAAGAATTCATTGTGTTCAGCCAGACATGGTGGCACAGACCTGTAAACCCAGTATTTGGGAGGCTGAGACAGGAGGATCACAGGTTCAAGGCCAGCCTCAGCAACTTAGACCCTCAAATTAAAAAAAAATAAAAAGGGCTGGGGTGTAGCCTGAAGTATAGAATGCCCCAGGGTTCCATCCCCAGGACCACAAAATAAATAAAATGATATTTTTGTGTGTGTGGTACTGGGGATGGAACCCAGGGGCATTCTACCTCCAAGCTACACCCCCAGCCCTATTTTTTATTCTTTATTTTGAAACAGAGTCTCACTAAGTTGCGGAGGGCCTCACTAAGAAGCTGAGGCTGGCCGCGAACTCGGATCCTCCCATCTCAGCCTCCCAAGTACTGGGATTACAAGCGTGCGCCACCACGCCCAGCTAATAAAATAAAAATTTAATGACAACAACCGAAGGAGGGAGCAGGGGTTCACATTGGCTTATCCGATGCAAATGTCTGGGCCTCCCTTGGGAGACCAGAGCAGGGGCACTGGCTCCTCGCAGAGTGACCTCACAGGTCACAGGTTTTCTCTTAGACACCAGAGCTGACCCCAGGGGCCCAGCCCGCCTGCCGGAAGTGAATCCCTTCCCCTCATTATACTCAGCGAAATAAGCCAGTTACAGAAGGACCGATACTCCATGAGTCCACTTCTGTGCAGTGCGACAGCAATCAAATTCATAGAGACAGAAAATAGAATGGTGGTTTCCAGGAACTGGGAGAGAGGGGAGTGTGGAATTTTTTTTTTTTTATACTCAGGGTTAAACCCAGGGGCATTCTACCTCTGAGCTACACTCCCAGCCCTATTTTATTTTTTAATTTTGAAACAGGGTCCCACTAAGTTGCTGAGGGTCTTGCTAAGTTGCTGAGGTTGTCCTCGAACCTGTGATCCTCCTGTCTCAGCCTCCCAAGTACTGGGATGACAGGCGCGTGCCACCACGCCTGGCGAATGTGGATTTTTTTAAAATAGGTTTCAGAGTTGCAGGATGAAAATTTTCTGGAGCTCAGCTTCACAACAGTGTGAATCTACCTAACACTACCAAATTGCAAACTTAGAAATGATTAAGAGGGTAAACCTTATGTTAGGCATTTTTGCCACAATAAAAATAATTAAAAATGCATAAAAATAAATTACCTGGAAAGCCCTCCAGCAGGAACCCAGGGACCAAGATGGGCCACCAGGGGGCGCTCTGCACCCACTCCTATTTCATTCCACAGCCTCCACGGGCTCTGAGCAGCGATTTCTAGAGGGGAAAAAAGGGGGTCAAGGTTCTAGAAAAAATGGGGGTGCTCCTCTCTTCTCCTCACCTCTGCCCTTCCTCATGTGGACAGAGCAGGAGTACGCCCCAGTAGCACCAACTTCAGCTGCATCCCGGGTCACACCGGGCCCCTTCCCTCTGTGTTGGAGACACAGGACCTGGTGCCCTGGCCGTGCCTCGCTGCCTGCAGGCCAGGGACAAAAGGAGAGGTCACAGGAGAGTAAAGTTGAGGTCCACAAAGACACAGGGACACCACAATGGGGGTAGATCAGCGACCTCAAAACCCAGGGGCAAGCCGGGCGTGGTGGCACACGCTTGTAATGCCAGTACTTGGGAGGCTGAGACCAGAGGATCCGGGTTCGCGGCCAGCCTCAGCTACTTAGTGAGGCCCTCTGCAACTTCATGAGACCCTGTTTCAAAATAAAGAATAAAAAATAGGGCTGGGGGTGTAGCTCAGAGGTAGAATGCTCCTGGGTTCAATCCCCAGTACCACCAAAAAAGATAAAATAAAAAATAAATAATAGTGCTCAGGGTGTTGCTGGGTTCAATCTCCAGTAACACACACATATAAAACTATATACAAGCCGGGCGTGGTGGCGCACGCTTGTAATCCCAGTACTTGGGAGGCTGAGACCGGAGGATCCAGGTTCGCGGCCAGCCTCAGCTCCTTAGTGAGGCCTCCGCAACTTAGTGAGACCCTGTTTCAAAATAAAATAGGGCTGGGGGTGTAGCTCGGAGGTAGAATGCCCCTGAGTTCCATCCCCAGTACAAAAAATAAACAAACAAACAAAAAACACCCAGGGGCAGCGCATCAAGGTCACCCAGACCCAGGGCTCCCAGGCTTCATCCATTTACTGTGTACATGATAACCTCCCTGTGCCTCAGTTTCCCCAACTGTAAAATCTGGAATAACGCTTTTTGGGGTTGCTGGGGGATCGCGTGAGCCTCATGAAGCCCCCGTAGAGAGCACCCCGTGAACGACCAGTTCTGTTCTCCTTCCTGGGTCCCACGCTCTGGCCTGGGTCTCCCCCCTCCCCGGGGCTCCTCTGCACTGACACCCACGCTCTGATTGGCTCTTGCTTTCTCTTAAGCAACCTCTCTGGAAGAAACGCACTGCACAGCTTCCGGCCACGGGGCAGGGAGTTAACTGCAGAGGACTAGAAACCCAGTTAGACTGTCCCAGGGAAACTGGGTGTTTCACGGAATCCCCAGAGATGTTGAGCAGCCAATGGCTGAGGAGGGCAGACTCGGGATTCAGACCAGCAATGCCCTCCTCTTTCCTCCTCTCCTGCCTCTCCCCCTCCCCACACTGCCTCCCTCTTTCCCTTCTCCAGGTCTCCTGCAGACACGGGTCCACACTCCCTCTCTCCTGCGCTGCCCTCCCTAGAGGGACTGAGCGCTCTCAGCACTGACCGCAGGACCTTTGCACCACCCGCCCTCCACTGGGCACACTCCCCGGATCTCCCTGTGGGTCTCTCTCTGTGTCTCTGCATCTCTCCTTCCAGCCTGGGCTCAGAGGTCACCTCGCTGGTACCTTTCCTGAGTATCGATAAAAATTACAACCCTACACACTCCCTCCCCTGCCTGCTTGGCTTTTACCCTTAACCTTGGTTCACAAAGAGATGGGTTAACCATAATCCTTGGCTCTTAACCCACTTTTGTGAGCTTTTTTTTGGGGGGGGGGTACTGGGAATTGAACCCAGGGCCATTCAACCTCTGAGTTACACCCCCAGCCCTATTTGTTTATTAATTCTTTGTGTGTATGTGTGTGTGTGTGTGTGTGTGTGTGTGTGTGTGTGACTGGAGATTGAACCCAGAGGCATTCTACCTGTAAGCCACACCTCCAGCTGGATTTTATTTCTTATTTGGAAACAGGGTCTCACGAAGTTGCGGAGGGCCTCACTAAGTAGCTGAGGCTGGCCGCGAACCTGCATCCTCCTGTCTCAGCCTCCCAAGTACTGGGATTACAGTGTGCACCACCACGCCCGGCTTCTGGTCACTTTCAAGTCTCCCAGGAGATTCCTGGGGGAGGTAGAGGGTGTTCATCTCCCCCCATAATGGAATTTCAGGGCAGGCCTGGAATCTGGTTCCCCGGGACCAGCCCCTGCCTGGTGACAGGGAAGTGCTGCTCCTAGAGGTCACTACCTGGACACGTGGCCACCAGGGCCACCGGGACAGCGCCTGCCTCCTGGAGCCCCAGGGCCAGCTGCGATGCCCCCAGCTGGGGTTTCTCTAGCCCCGCCAGCTCCCACTGCCCACCCTCCGCAGCCAGCAGCCTGGGGTCCCCTGCTGTCAGCAGAATGCTCCCCAGAGACAACGAAACAGTCTTTCTCGCTCCGTTCTGTTTTCCACTTAAGCCTTTTCTCTGGGGTGGAAGGACAGGCCACCGCGGCTGCACGCCCCAGCACATGGGGGGCTGAGCAGACGGCTCCGGAAAGCCCTGATTGTGCAGCTCCAGGAGGGGGGACGGGGTGACAAGTGCCTCCTGTGGCAGGAACCCTCATTGTACGTGACCCCCAGAGGGTCTTCAGCGCCGCCCAACTTGTTCTGGGTTTTGTGTCCCTTCCGGGCCTTACTAGACCAGACTGAGTATGCAGTAGGTGCTCAATAAAGCCTGGTTCCTTAAGGCTCTTTCAAATCCAAATCAAATTACAGCAAATGCCCTTCAGTCATCCCATGGCTTGTGGGATAAAACCCCAAAGCCACTGGGGCTTCCGGAGCCTGCAGCGTGGCCCTCACGGGCCTCGGGGTCCCCCTGTCCAGCTCGGGTGGTGCCAGCCTCCTCTCTGTGCCCCCTGAAATGTCCCCACCCCAAAACCCCTCCTGACGCCACCACGCCTGGCTCATGAAATTTTATAGATGGATGGATGGAAGGATGAAGATAGATGGATGAAGCCGGGTATGGTGGCACATGCCTGTAATCCCAGTACTTGGGAGGCTGAGACAGGAGAATCGCAGATTCGAGGATAGCCTCTGCAAGTAGTGAGACGGTCATCAACCTAGCGAGACCTTATTTCAAAATAAAAAGAAAATAGGGCTGGGGGTGGAGCTCAGAGGTAGAATCACACACACACACACACACACACACACACACACACACACACGACACTGCTAAATCCAATGTGTGTTTGATCGCATCTCTTCCCTACCTGGGGCCCCCTCTATAAGACTGTATGTAAGCTCCGAATTTGGGGGGCAGCTGCCCCCCTTTAAGAAGAACCTGCCAAACGCCAGAGCCCTTCTTCCCCCCAAAAGGCACAGACACAAAGTTTGCCTGGGATGGGGGGGCCTTCATGAACCCCCAGAGAGCCACCAGTGGACCCTGGGCTAAAATCCCGGAGCTCGGGATCCCGTTGGAGCGTTACCCCTGCAGACCCGGCCAGGCAGGGGCGGCTGCTCCAGCTGGCCCACGAGTCTGGTTTGGGAAGTGCCCCCCCCCAGCAGCCAGCCCCTGACCTCGCCTCCTTTGTCACGTCTGTCCCCGCAGGCAGAGGAGCATGGGCCGCTCTGGGCAGCCTCCCAAACAGGCCACTGACCCCCGACAGCTGCCCAGGCTGGAGTTCCAGGACACATCCTTCAACTCCCAGATCTAAACACCCGCAGCCCCCCGGGGGCGCCCCCTCCCAGCCATGAGCGTCCCCGGCGCATCCAGCTTGCAGGAGGAGGAGGAGGGACTGTCCATTAACACTTGAGCGCCTGACACCACTAGCCTCCCCTTCCATCCAGCCAAATGCTCACCCAGCATTTATAGAGCACCTATGGTTTACATGTAGCTCTAAATGAGCCTCTTTCCCTTCCTTCCTTCCTTCCTTCTTTCCTTTCTTTCTTCTCTTTCTCTCTCTCTCTCTCTCTCTCTCTCTCTCTCTCTCTCCTCTTTCTTTCTTCTTCTTTCTTTCTTTCTTTCTTTCTTTCTTTCTTTCTTTCTTTCTTTCTGTGGTACTGGGGATTGAACCCAGGGGCATTCTACCTCCAAGCTTACTACACCCCCAACTTTTTATTTGGAAACAGGGTCTCACTAAGTTGCTGAGGGTCTCACTAAGTTGCTGAGGCTGGCCTTGAATCTGCAATCCTCCTGTCTCAGCCTCCCAAGTCCTGGGATTACAGGTGTGCGCCACCACGGCCAGCTGAGCCTGCCCTTTTCTTCTTCCCCCAAGGCTTCAGCTTCCTGGCTCCATCCCCTGCCCTGGCTGAGAGGCAGGGTGCTGTGACCTCTCTCCTGGAACAGGTGGGTGCTGTGGGGAGTGGATTCTGGGCCGGCTACCCCGGTGCTGCTGCAGAACCAGGGCCAGGATGGTGTGTGGCTCTCCCTGCGCGGCTGTGTGACCCGGGCCTGTGTCCTACTGTCCCTGAGCACGGTTCTTGCTGTGCGTACACTGCAGAGTCCATGAAACGGGCCTGGCCAGCCTCTTCCCACCCCCAGGAATCGTGCTGCCCCAGAATGCGCCCAAAGCTTTCCTTGCGCTGTCTCTCTTCATCCATTAGAGCATTTATTGAGCACCTATGGTGTGCCAGGCCCTGGACCTGGTGACGGGAACGCAAAGATAATAAAAAAGATGGACGCAGGTGACCCCTGAACACCCCACTCCCTGCCCCGCGCCCTGCCCGGGGTCAGCCGGCCTCGAGGGGCCCCGGGCGGGCCTAGCCGAGGAATTGGGGCGCCGGGTGCCTCGCGTGTCAGCGCCGGCGGCGCACAGGGCGGCGATCTGTCTCCTCCCCTTCCTCCTCCCCCGTCCCCGCCTTCCCTGCGAGCGCCGCCGCCTCCACCCGCGGGATCCCGGCGTCCGGCCGGCCCGGCTGCTGCGTGCGTCCGTCGGTCGGCCGGCGGGCGGTGTGTCCGCGGCGGGCGGGCGGGGAAGGGCGCGGAGGCGGGATCGCGGCTCCTGCTCTGCCCGGGAGGAGCCCGGGGGGAGCCCCGGAGGCGGCGGCGCCCGAGCGCGAGCCGGAGCCGAGCGGGCGCGGAGAGGCGGTGAGCGGGGTGCCGGAGACCCCACCCCCGGCGCCTGGGGTCCGCGCGGCCGCGGGAGGGCCGGGCCGGGCCGGGGCCGGTGCCGTCACCCCGGCGCGGGAGGCGGCGGCGATCGGGCTGCGCCCCGGGGTGCTGCGCCCCCCGAGGGCCCCGCAGCGCATCCCCGCGCCCCCCGCACCCCGGCAGCGCGCGGCCGGGCGGAGGGGGCCCTGCAGGCCCGGGGTGGCCGAGAGCCGCGCCCGCGCCCCTCCGCTCGGGCTGCCCCGGGGACGCGGGCTGGCGACCCCCAGGCCCCCGCCGCCCCCCATCGCGGCCCCATTGTTCTCCGCCATCCGACGCGCTCCTGAAGGGGGAGGGGGTGCTCGCGCCTCTTAAAGGGCCCTCTCCCCTCTGTCTCCCGGCAGGTCGCGAGCACGAGTGGGTGGGGCGCCCGCGGCCCCCGCCCCCCGGCCCGGCCCGGCCCAGCGCCCCCGCCGCAGCCTCCCCGGGTCCGCGGTCCGCGCCGCGCCCCCTGCCACCTGCGCCCACCCAGGCCTTCCCGACCCCGCGTGCAGGGGGCGCGGGCAGCGGGGACGCCCCCGGGCCGCAGCCGTCGGGGAGGGCGGCCCGAGGCCAGGCGGCCGCCCCACGGAGCCGGCGCGGGGTGCAGCACGCAGCCGCCAGCGCACAGGGCTGGCCGAGCGCGCGGCGAGCAGCAGCTGGGGCCTCCGGGGTGACAGGCCCTGCGTGGCGGGGAAGAAGAGGACCGGAGGGGCAGAAGCTGCACGAGAGCCCAGGCAGCGCCCCGCTCCTTCGCCTGGGCGCAGGGCAGCCAGAGATCCGGAGACGCTGGCTTTCCGGGCGGCACCCCGAGTCTGAGACAGCCCTGCCGGGAAGGGGTGCCTGGGGCCTGGATCGCCACCCCGCCGTCCCTGCACCGAGAGGCCTGCAGGCCTCGGAGAGGAGGAGGAGGCCGCAAACATCCTCGCTGAACCCTGGCGGGAGACGAACTTGCCTGAGCTCCCAGGCCCAGGAGCGTTGGGCCCCAGGAGCGGGGACCTGGCCCCCGAGGCGGCAGCCGCCATGTCGCGGCCAGGCCAGGGTGTGATGGTCCCCGTGAACGGGCTGGGCTTCCCGCCGCAGAACGTGGCCCGGGTGGTGGTGTGGGAGTGGCTGAACGAACACAGCCGCTGGCGACCCTACACGGCCACCGTGTGCCACCACATCGAAAACGTGCTCAAGGAGGACGCCCGCGGCTCCGTGGTCCTGGGGCAGGTGGACGCCCAGCTGGTGCCCTACATCATAGACCTGCAGTCCATGCACCAGTTTCGCCAGGATACAGGTGAGCAGACCCTCCCCTCCCCCTGGCCGGCCAGGCAACCGCGGCCACCACCTGTCACAGCAGGGATGCCGAAATCCCACCCAGGGCCCCCGAGAGGGGACCTGGGACCGCACCCGCCAAATCCGGAGAAAGCGGCCTTCCAGCCTAGTCCGGATTGAGGCCTGGATTCCAGCACAGACTTACATTATTTGGGGGGTGGGGAGGCCTTGGGCAAACTGCATCACCTGTCTGAGCCTCAGTGTCCTCGTCTGCAAAATGGAGAGATCCCTATCTCCCGCAGCTGTGTGAGGGTAAAAGCAAACGGATCTCGCCGAGCGCTCACAGTACCTGGCTGTGCGGGCGCGCTCAGTTATGGAAGAACGAGGGCTGCGCATGCGCTTCCTCGCTTACCGCTCCCTGCCAATCCCAGGCTGTGCTGGCTTGGTATGATTACTGTCGTGAGTCCCATTTTACAGATGGAGAAACTGAGTCTCCCGGAAGCAGAGTGATTTGAACTCAGGGCTGGGGTGTAAGCCCAGGGAACGGTTGGGTTCCAGGGCCAGAGGCGGTACCTGGCTGGCTGCAGGTGTGGGGCGGTGTTGGGGTGCAGTGGTGGTGGTGGACAGTGGGGTGGGGGAATGATAGAGGGGATTATGGTTGTGTTGGTGCCTTGGTGGCGTGGGCGGGGGCGTCATGTGAACACCGAGGGGATGACGGTGGTGGTGGCAGTGCTGTGACCGTCGGTGGTGACTGGTTGTGGAATGGGCTGGTGGTGGTGACGCTGAGGGTGCTGCGTGGTGTCGGTGGCAGTCTCGGTGCGGCGCGCGTGCTGTGGGGGTGTTGGTGTGCGTGTCAGGAGTGGGATGATGGTGTTGGTGGTGCCACAGGTGATAACGGTGACGGCCCGCTCTCTGGTTCCCGGGATTCGTCACCACTGTGGCGAGCTCTGGGAGGCGCTGCCTCGTGGCCTCTGAGCAGGCTTGGTGGGCAGCAGTCCTGCCCCAGAGAAGCTGGCAGAGTCCTTGGCGTGTTTGACCCTCAAGGAGCAGCTGGGGGGGTTGGGGGAAGCTCCTGTGAATCCCCGGATGAGAGAACTGCATGGAACAAACCAGGCACAGTGGCCACACCTGTAATCCCAGCATTTGGGAGACTGGGACAGGAGGATCGCAGGTTCGAGGCCAGCCTCAGCCACTTAGTGAGACCCTGTTTCAAAATGAAAAATAAGAAAAGGGCTGGGAGTGTAGCTTGGAGGTGGAATGCCTCTGGGTTCAACCTCCAGTATCAAAAAAATATAATAAAATAATTGCACAGAGCACCATGGAGGTAGTAGCATCCTTTCCTCTACGCTAGATCTGGGTTGCCAGTTATGATAGCCCCTTGTCACATGGAGCTATTTAAATGTGGTAGAAGTATATAAAACTTAAAATTCTGTTCTCTGGTCACACTAGTAGATCTAGAATATCACCATCGCTGCAGAAAGTTCCATCAGACGGCGCTACTCTAGAACAATGCAGGCCACCTTCGGAGCGCTCCCCTGGTCTAGAAATGCAGTCTTCAAGCTGGGCGTGGTGGGCACGCTTGTAATCCCAGTACTCAGGAGGCTGAGACAGGAGGATCCAGGTTTGCAGCCAGCCTCAGCTACTTAGTGAGGCCCTCTGCAACTTAGTGAGACCCTGTTTCAAAATAAAGAAGAAATAGGGCCGGGGGTGTAGCTCGGATGTAGAATGCCCCTGGGTTCAATCCCCAGTACTGAAAAATAAAAATAAAAAGAAATGCAGCCAGGCGTGGTGGCGCACGCTTGTAATCCCAGTACTTTGGGAGGTGGAGACCGGAGGATCTGGGTCGCGGCCAGCCTCAGCTACTTAGTGAGGCCCTCTGCAACTTTGTGAGACCCGGTTTCAAAATAAAGGATAAAAAATAGGCCCGGGGGTGTAGCTCGGAGGTAGAAAGTCCCTGGGTTCAATCCCCGGTACCGCAAAAAAAAAAAAAAAAAAAAGAAATGCAGACTTCACAACCGCTGGCTTATTGGCATCTCAGCATATCTATGTTTGCATAGCTCCAGGCACGGGCTGCGGCCCCCAGTCCTGCCAATCATTCATGCGTTCCATCGTATGGTCATGGCGGATTTGTGCTAAGCAACTGAGGACAGCGGTGAGCAAGACAGGCCCTTAGTAGAGGTCTACTGTGGGAAACCCTGCAGTGAAGAGCTCCACCCCACCCAAGAAGCCAGCAAACATGACCTCACAGATAACCAGCTGCGGTCTGAACGCAGGGGATAACCTGTCCAGGGCTGCTCAGCGGGCAGGATAGTCTGAAGAAGTGATGTTTGAACAGAGTTCTGAAGAATGGGTGAGGGGCGCCATTGTTCCCGGCAGAGACGACAGCCAGTGCAAAGGTCCTGGGGTAGGAAGGAGCAGAATGTCTTCAAGTCCATTGTGTTTGGAGTGCAGTAAACAAGGGGAAGATGGCGGAGATGAGGTTAGAGCAAGGAGCAGACGTACAGACCCGGACAGCTGTGGAAAGGACTGTGACTTTATCGAGGGAACAGGGGACTCACCCTCTAGCCCTTGTGCACATTCTTGCAGGGGAGCGCCGAGGCCCTGATGGGGAGATGGGAAGCGTTGGGTGTCCCCATCCCATTCTGTTTTACCCCGGAGGTGGCGGGCAGGGGCCTGAGGGCACGAGGGGCTGGGTTCTCTCCTCGCTTGCTGGCTTGGCATTTTGCAAGCTCAGAGCTAAGGGTGGCTGTAGAGATTTTCCAGAACCTTGATGGGGGAGTCCTTAGAGGCAGAGTGAGCCCTCCTGAGGCTGCGGGTTGGCAACTCGGCCCCCTGAGCCCCGTCCCCTCCTGGGGCTCCCCTTCTATGTCCAGCACCTGCCTTGCGTTCCCAATTCCTAGGCTCACTCGATCCCCTTTCAGCAGCCCCCCACTCTCAACAGCACCCCTCCTGCAGCTCAGCCTCCCTGGGTCCCCCAGTCCAGCCCTGGTCTCTTCCCTGCACCCCTCCCAGGGCTCCCCAGGGCCGTGCACTGCGCACCTGCCCCTGTTTTCCGGAAAAGGGAAAAAACCTCTCATCTGGCTGCAGGCTCCGAGGTGTCTGCCAGCTCCCCCGGCGAGAGGGGAGAGGGGAGGGCTGGCAACCTGTGGGGCGGGCAGCCAGGGATGTGCCTGGAATCTGGTGGCGGGCCCCCGCTTCATCCAGGACGATGTCAAGATCGGACTTCTTGACCTCATTTATTGTTCATGGTCCAGAAAAGAAGCAGGCCCGAGTACCACGTTCCACTCTGCACTGACCAGCTGGGTGACCTCAGCCGGGGTCCTCGCCTCTCCAGGTCTCAGTTTCCATATCTGTGAAATGGGCTCGAGCATCACGTTGCTAGCGGGGTCGTTGGATGGCTAGAGAAAATCAAACCTATTTATCCCTGCAAACGTCACCTAATCCCCTACTCTGAACCTAGCCAGCGTGCACACTGTAGATGCAAAAGAGATTGAGTAAGGGATCCTTAGCCTTGAAAAGTTGATTTCTCTCACGTACACACAAGCACACGCACGCACACATGCGCGCACACACACACACACCAATATAAAACCGTAAAACCCAAAACTCGCGTATATGTACGGAAATGAACAAAGCCCGCGTCTAGATTTGCTGATTATGAAATTCTCCACGCGCTTATTGAAGCCACACTTTTGTTTGGGGGGGAGCAGGCACATGGCCTAGTTTTCCTGGCACCCTAATACAGGAACTGGCAGACTCTTCTGATAGGGCAGATGGTAAATATTTTGGCCTTGTGGGGCCCACAGTCTTCAGTTGTAACTACTCAACCCTGGGAGCAGCCGCACATGATATGCAAATGAGCGAGGGGGGCCCGCGTGCCAGGAAGGGGACTTGTGGACATGGAAATTTGAATGTCATCTGATTTTCTTGGCTCCTGAGACGTTCTTCTTTTCAACCATTTAAAAATGTAGCAGGGCACGGTGATGCACACCTGTAATCCCAGTCCTTGGGAGGCTGAGACCGGAGGATGGCAGATTCAAGGCCAGCCTCAGCAACTTAGAGGGGCCTTCGACAATTGGCCCTGTTTCAAAATAAAAAGTAAAAAATTGGTGGGAATGTAGCTCAGAGGTAGAATGCCCCTGGGTTTAATCACCAGTACCAAAAAAAAAAAAAAGAAAAAATACATAGAAACCCTTCTTTTATGTGTGTGTGTGTGGTACCAGGGATTGAACCCAGGGGCGTTCTACCTCCGTGCTACACCCCCGGCCCTATTTTTTATCCTTTGTCTTGAAACCGGGTCTCACGAAGTTGCGGAGGGTCTCACTAAGTAGAGAGAGAGAGACAGAGAGAGAGAGAGAGAGAGAGAGAGAGAGAGAGCTGAGGCTGGCCGCGAACCCGGATCCTCCGGTCTCCGCCTCCCAAAGTACTGGGATTACAAGCGTGCGCCACCACGCCCGGCTAGAAACCCTTCTTAATTCCTGAGCTATACAAGAGCAGGTGGTGGGTGGGTTGGTCCCAGGGCTGCAGCTCACCAACACCTGACCCCACATCTTCTTAACCCACTGAAGGGCAGAACAGCGTGGGTGTCAGGGGACATCCTTGGGGTGCACGTCAGAGCCCACACGCGCCTGCATTCACGCGCACGGTCCCAGCCTGGCCGTCCACCTCTGACACACAAACGCCCGTCTAGGAGCCTCCCCCACCGCCAGCAGAAGGATGCCCCGGCTTCAGGCTGGGCGGCCGGGCCAGGCCTGGCACCCACCTTCCCCTGCTGTGTCCTCGCAACTCTGCACAGGGAGCGGGGTGGTTCCCTGGGGAACCACCCTGCACTGGAGGAGTGGAGTCCCCCACGTGCAGGCGGGACACAGTGACCCTGGGCCACATGATGTTCTAATTAACAGTTGGGGCAGAGCCCGAGGTAGGGGGAAGAGGTGCCGCTGGCTTCGCAGCGCTCCATACTGGTGAGTTCCTTGCTGGGCCACGGCCCGGCTGCCCAAAATGGCCCCGTCTTCCTTGTCTGAAGCCGTCTCTAGACTGAGTGAACAGGACGGGCCGAGTGAACAGGACGGGCTGAGTGAGCAGGCCGAGGCCGAGGGTCTGCCCCGGAGCCGACAGGATCTTGGGGTGAGGGGCTGCTCCCACCAGCAGCGGGGACAGGCTTGGGGTGACTTTCTGCCTCCAGGAGAGGCCTCTGGGACAGCGGTCCCCAGAGGCCTCCCCTGGACCCTGGGTTTCCCCCAGACCACACAGCTGGACAGAGGGGTGACAGCTCCTCCCCGCAGCTCCAGGCGCCCTGGCCTTGTGGGGCGGGGGCTGGGCAGGCGCCTCTCAGCTCTCTTCCCTCTTCTTCTCTGTCTGACGCAGCCCCCTGCCCATCCTGAGGATGGCGCCGCTGAGGCCGGGGGAGGCCAGGCTGGGGACCGTCCGCGAACGCTGCGCCAGGGGCTCCAAGCACAGCTGCGTCTGCTGCTCTCAAGCTGGGAGACCGGAGGGACAAGGGGCCGCTGGCTTCAGCATCTCCCAGGCCTACATCCTTCCCCGGTCCCCGCCCTCAGGGGAAGGTCCTGTCTGATGATATGAGGCTGTTGGAGACCAAGTGGCGCCACCCAGACAGGAGCACTTTCCCTGAGAGTGCCTCCAGAATTTAAAGTCCCAAAGGAATGACTGAGGCCCAGAGAGGGTGAGGGACTTGCCCAAGGTCACACAGCCAACCAATCCCAAGCCGGAGCCCCGGCTTCCCAGACGGGCCTCAAGGATAGAAAACAAGGCGGCATTCAGCACCAGGGTTGAGTGTGTCCCCTGCCCCCTCTCCCTTGGGGGTTCTGCTCAGATTTGTCAGAGTGGAACCAAAGCAGAGTCACCCTGGGAGCCTCCGGGGCCCCGCTCCCTGGTTACAGGATCCCTGGGGTCCTCCCCCAGGCAGTCCAGGAGGCCACTGGGGCCAGGCCTGACTCCAGGGGCAAGAAGGACAATGCACAGGCAGGAAGGGGCCCATCTCATGCCACCCAATCCGGAGATGGGTGTCCCCGGCGGCCACCGTCACACACCCGTTTCCACCATGACAGACCCGTTCTTTTTTTTTTTTTTTTTTTTTTTGCGGTACCGGGGATTGAACGCAGGGGCGTTCTACCTCTGCACTACGCCCCTGGCCCTATTTTTTATACTTTATTTTGAAACCGGGTCTCATGAAGTTTCGGAGGGCCTCACTAACAGACCTGTTCTTTTGGCCTCTGCTTGTCCAGCTCCAAGAGCCTCTTTGGCTGCTACAAGTTCCTCATCATCTTATTTAGTAGCCATTGCTGCTGGCCCAGGACCGGGCCTGGGCTGAGTCCCGGGGCCTCAGAGAGAGGGGCAAAACCAGTGAGCCAGTCGATTCAGAGTCTAATCAATCGATAGCAAATCAATTTCACAGTCTGGTGGAGAGAAAGGCAAATACGCATCATGAGAATGATAGCATCGAACCCTCTATCCCGTGAGGCCGACACATGCAGATCTGAATTCTAGCCTGGCCCCTTGCAGGCTGTGTGACCGTGGGCAAGCGACTCAACCTCTCTGTGCTTCAGTTTCCTCCTCTGTAAAATGGGGATAAGAATAATCCAAGGCAGGCCGGGCATGGCATGGTGGCACATGCCTGTAATCCCAGCACTTGGGAGGCTGAGACAGGAGGATCGCAGGTTCAAAGCCAGCCTCAGCAATGTAGTGAGACTCTCAGCAACTTAGTGAGACCCTGTTTCAAAATTAAAAATAGGAGCCGGGCATGGTGTCGCATGCTTGTAATCCCAGTACTTGGGAGTCAGAGACCGGAGGATCCAGGTTCGCGGTCAGCCTCAGCTGCTACTTAGTGAGGCCCTCTGCAACTTCGTGAGACCCGGTTTCAAAATAAAGTATAAAAAATAGGGCCGGGGGTGTAGCTCAGAGGTAGAACACCCCTGCGTTCAATCCCCAGCACCACAAAAATAAAATAAAATAAAGAATAATCCAAGCTAGGTGTGGTGGTGCACACCGGTAATCCCAGTACTTGGGAGGCTGAGACAGGAGGATCGCAGATTCAAGGACAGCCTCAGCAATGTAGAGGTCCAGGCCGTCTTACCCAGTGATGTGGGCAGGCTGAGCCTGTGAGAGGAGGGCTTCCTGGAAGAGGAGGAGAGTGTGTGGTTTGGGCAAATAGAACAAGTGGAAGGAACAGGCACCAGGGGACAGAGAGCGGCTGTGCCCAGGGGCGGGGAAGGGAGGCCTCTTGGGGCTGCGGGGCCTGGCAGGCCAGGCTGCCAGCTGCTGCCCTTTAGCGGCCAGGCCCTGGGGACCCAGCACCACCCTACAGGACCAGCCTCTTTGATCCGGGGCCCTCAGAGGCTGGGGCTGAGCAGGCAGGGCCGGGCGATGGGCACCTCCCTCCAGTCGGCCTGCGCCCCCTCCCGCCTTACTCGAAGCTCAGCTGAGGCTCAGAGGGCGGAGCCACGCGCAGGCCCGAGGCCCCCGGGCAGGGCTGAGCCTCAGACCCCGCTGCCCCCTCCCAGGTCCCGCGCCCGGTACCTTGGACAGCGCCGCACATCCGTGAGGCCGCGCCGGTGAGCTGGGGAGGAGGCCTGCCTCTCCGCCCCTTCGGCTCCTCTGGGGCTCGCGCGCCTCCCCCTCCTGCTTTCTCCCGGCCCCCAGCCCCATCTTTCCTGGGGGACGGTGGAGTCTGCCCTGGAGATGAGGCAGGTGGTGGGAACCGCCATGAGGAAGGAGCGGGGTTAAGATGGGGGACCTAACCAGGCACCGTGGCGCATGCCTGTAATCCTGGTACTTGGGAGGCCGAGGCAGGAAGATTGCAGGTTCGAGGCCAGTCTCAGCAATTTAACGAGACCCTTGGCAACTTAGTGAGACCCTGTTTCAAAATTAAAAAAAAAAAAAAACATTTCTTTTATTTTTTTGCAGTACCGGGGATTGAACCCAGGGGCGTTCTACCTCCGCGCTACACCCCCCCAGCCCTATTTTTTTATACTTTATTTTGAAACCGGGTCTCAGGGCCTCACTAGGTAGAGAGGGAGAGAGAGACAGGGAGAGAGAGAGAGAGAGAGAGAGAGAGAGAGCGCTGAGGCTGGCCGTGAACCTGGATCCTCTGGTCTCTGCCTCCCAAAGCACTGGGATTACAAGCGTGCGCCAGCACGCCCGGCTAAAAAAAAACATTTCTTTTTAAAGGGCTAGGGGTATATAGCTGAGAGGTAAGATGCCTCTGGGTCCAATTCCTAGTACCAAAAAAATGGGGGAGTGTTAGGGCGGGATGGGAGGAGGTGGCGGGAGGGGACAGGCAGGACTGGCAGTGCAGGTGCCCATTCAGGAAGCAGGCACAGTGTCCCGCTCCCACCCCAGCCTGCAGCTCCAGGTGCAGAGTGCTCAGGGGCCTCCTGGCTCCTGCACAGCCGCAGTGGCCAGTCCCCAGGACAGCTCCAGGCCCTCCCAAGAGCCTCCTCAGCCAAGGTTCTGAGGCCCAAACTCCTGTCCTGACTGTTCCCAGGAGCTTCGTCGCTGAAGACCAGGCTCCAAGTTCCCTCCCAGCAACTCTCTGGTGGTGGTGGTGGGAACCTGTGACTTTGGGTGAGCCACACTCCCTCTCCCAGCCTCAGTTTCCTCACCTGTAACTAGCACCTATCCTGTGCTAAAAGGAATTTTTCTTTCTTTTTTTTTTTTTTTGGTACTGGTTAAACCCAGGGGCATTCTACCTCCAAGCTACACCCCCAGCCTTTTTTATTTTTTTGTTTTTGAAACAGGGTCTTGCTAGGTTGCTGAGAGTCCCACTAATTTACTGAGGCTGGCCTCGAACCTGTGATTCTCCTATCTTAGCCTCCCACGTACTGGAATCACAGGCGTGCACCACCATGCCCGGCCATTCAACAGAAATGCAATGAGCACCGGCTAATGGGCCAGCCGCTGTCCCAAGAACTGTCCCACATGAAAAAGGACAGTCACAAACCCCTGCCCTTCGGGGCACTCTGCCCTTGTGGGCGTGGGTGTGATGCAGGAGGCCAGGCATGCAGGAAGGACATGGGGGCCCCAGAGCGGCCAGGCTGGGGACAGGTCTCCTCCAGATCCTGCACGGCTGTGTCCTTGCTATGACACCCTGGCCAAGGGCCTATCCCTCTCGGGGCTCCTCCCTCTGGAGCGACTCCCGGCTGCCACCTCCACCTGCCCAGACCATAGTGGCAGCTCAGTGACGGGGACTGGGCAGCCGGCCCTGGAGCGAGCGCCCTGAAGTGCAGAACAAAGAAGCAGGCGTCAAAGGAGGCGGCCAGGACAGTCCTGCCAGCAGCAGCCTGGTCACCTCTTCTCCCAGTGACAGGCGGAGCCTCCATCCCTCCCCCTCCAACTGCAGACGGGGGATGGGAACACAGTTCACCTGAAATCCCAGCCAAGACTGGGGGGAGCGTCGACCCCTCTATCTACCTCTGTTCTGGGGAGCAAATATTCATTTGTGTCAATTTGATAGTCCTCTGGTGTCGTAGAAGAGGCAGTCAGGGGCCCGGGATTCAAGATCTGTCTGTCTCCAGTCAGATGTGGTGACACATGCCTGTGTGGAGGCTGAGACGGGAGAATCGCAGGTTCGAAGACAGCCTCAGCAACTTAGTGAGACCCTCAGCAACCTAGTGAAACCCTGTTTCAAAACAAAAGGAAAATAGGACTGGCGGTGTAGCTCAGAGATAGAATGACCCTGGGCTCAATCCCCAGTACCAAAACAAGACAAAAACCTCTCTCTAGTTGGCTCTGTGATCTTGGCCAAGTTTCTCTCTCTTAGCCTCAGTTTCCCACCCACAGAGGCTGTAAATTCAGGCGCTTTTTGAACCCATGCAATGAATAGATATGTGTGCAGTGGCAGGAAGACAGAGGTCAGGTGCCTGGTATGCCGTAGGTACTCAATAAATACTCAAAGGTATGAATGAGGTGCCGCGACTTGGTTCCTGTTACCTGTGGTCAAGGAGGCCAATCCTTGTGGTCGCACCTTTTGATATTTGGGGATTTGGGAAATCCAGACTTGTATCAGTCGGCCCCAATTTTCAACTGCCGGTCCCTCTTTTTATGTAAATAGCATGGGGACCAGAACAAAGCCCCATCGGGTAGGTTTGCAGGCTCCAGCCTGGTCCCATGCTGCATTGCGTGGGCTCCTCTGTGTGCACCAGGTCATTCCTCCATTGTTTTATGCCACAAGCCCATTCCCAGGGCTTCTGGCCACGGAGGCAGCTGAGGGGGCTGCAGCGGTGCAGGCTCGGTGCCAAAGGAGCGCAGGCGCCTGGGCCCTGGGGAGCCGGGGGTTTTCATGGGGTACTAAAGGCACCGGGTGCTTTGGGGGCCTCAAACAGGGAGCGATTCTCCCTGAGGATGCCAGAGAAGGTTCCAAGAAGACACTGGGCCTGCGCCGAGCCAGGGGGATTGAGTAGGCGCTCACAGGAAGGGACATGAGTGGGGCGACTGGAAGAGCATTTCAGACAGCGGGAACTGCACATGTGGACGCCCAGAGGTGGAGCGCACATGATGTGTGGAGAGAAGGTGGGAGTTGGGTGTGGTTAGGATATGAGGCACAGGTAGCTTGTGATGGGCCTCAAAGGCTTAGCTCAGGAGCTGAGACTGACCCTAAGGGCACTAGGGAGCCACTGATGGGTGTTGAGCCAAGGAGGTCAGACTTGAGTCTGTGAAAGGTCCCTTGGCTGTCATGCGCAAGAAAGTACCACGGGTGCAGAGGGTGGAAGCTGGGATGCACAGAAGAGGCTATGCGGGAAGCCAGGCAAGAGGAAGTGGCGGCAGAGGAAGTGGGGAGAAGTTCATATTCTGCCTGAGTTCAGTCCTGGCTTAGGAGCTGTGTGGCTTTGGGCAAGTCACTTTACCTCTGTGCCTCACTCAGCATTTGTACAAAACAATAACAGTGGTGCTTGCCCCATAGAGTCGCTTTGTGGATTGAGTTGGTTTATGCAAGCCAGGTGTGGTGGCGCACGCAGCTGTAATCCCAGTACATGGGAGGCTGAGACAGGAGGATCACAGGTTCCAGGACAGCCTCAGCAAGTAGTGAGACTCAGCAACCTAGTGAGACCCTGTTTCAAAACAAATACAAATTAAAAATGGGCTGGGGGTGTAGCTCAGAGGTAGAATGCCCTTGGGTTCAATCCCCAGTATCACACACACAAAATAGAGTCAGTTTATGCAAATCCCTGAGAACAGCCCCGGGCAGGTGGCGGGCCTCTGTGAGTGTTTCTATTAGTGTCCATCGCACAGACCGCAGTGGAAGATTGTCTGCCCCTCCTGCCCGCCCCCTCCATTCCTGGCCAGGGCATCTGATCTGGATGCCTGGGAATCTGGGTTCCAGGAAGCCCCCCAAGGCCTCTGGGGTGCACGGTGAGACCCTGGTGACCGGCAGGCTCTGCAGGGGTGAAGGCCTCCTGAGCTGACGGGGTGCCGCAGCCCCTCGGCTTCCCCAGGCAGGTCTGCAGACCCGTCCCTCTCCTCCGCTCTCCTCCGCCCTGGCCCGGCAGCCCCCAGAGAGCCTGGGCAGCATGGCCGGTGCAGAAACCGCTAATGGGCCGCGGCTTCCCTGAAGAGTCCCCGAGGGGCGCTTAGAGGGAGAGCCACGCTGCGGGTTATCGATCCCAGGCGAAGCGGGTGGCAGCCGGGACCCACAGGCCACAGTCTGCATCCCAGCCGGCGAGTGCCCTGCAGTCTTCCCCGGCTTCTCAAGGAGCCTCAGTTTCCCCATATGACAAGTGGGGCTAATTCTGCCCCCCCCCCGGCCCGGGGCGGTGGTGCGGGGGAGATGATGCTGCAGGCCCTGGCAGCAGGCGTTCCTCCAACCGGCCTTACTGTTCCTGCTGCCTCTGCCGTCGGGGTTGTTGTAGGAGGGGCTCGGCCAGCCTGGGGGTCCAGGGAGAAGCAGCTGTTCCAGAAGGTTCTAATAATCCAGCCTGGGGTGTGAGCCATAGCCATGTCTTGCTGTGTTACCTCTGTGCCTCAGTTTCCTCCCCTGAAACCCAGGCTCCTGAGAGCAGAGCCTGGCAGCCTGGGTGGGTTCTGAGAGGCCAGTCACTTGCAGATAACCTTGGGCATGTCCCCAAACCACTCTGTGCCTGTTCCCTCCCCTCTAGGATGGGGTGATAACACCAACTTCGCAGGGCTGTTAGGAGGTTATGGGACTCAGGAGCATGCTCTCAAGCTGGGCATGGAAGCCCAGTACTTGGGAGGCTGAGACAAGAGGATCACAAGTTCGAGGCCAGCCTCTGCAACTTAGCAAGACCCTCTGCAACTTAGCAAGACTTTGTTTCAAAATAAAAAATAAAAATAAAAAGCAGCTACTTAGTGAGGCCCTCCATAACTTAGTGAGACCCTGTTTCAAAATAAAGAATAAAAAATAGGGCTGGGGGTGTAGCCCCTGGGTTCAATCCCCAGTACCGCAAAAAAAATAACAAAATAAAATAAATAAAAAGGGCTGGTGGTATAGCTCAAAGAAAGAAAGAAAGAAAGAGAGCATGCTCTCTGAGAGGGAGCCACTGTTCACAGTTCTTATTTCTGGAGCTTGGGGGATTTGGGGTGAAGTCCCCGCTGGGGCCTGGTAAACAGCAGGCGCTTAGCCAAGCCCAACCCCCTCCCTGACCCCGTCACAGGGCTTCCCCACCTGACAGGATGTCCCATGACTGCCTCCCACAGCCCTCTCCCACCAGGGCCTGGGTGCCCCCAAACTGAGGTCACTTCCCTCCGGGAAGCCACCCCCAAAGGGAGGGGCTCATGCTGGCCTTGGGGCCAGCCTGGGTGGAGGTCTTAGGAGGCCTAGGGGCAGGCAAACAGGCTCACGCCCCCTCTCCCTCTGTGCAGTCAGAGCTGGGAGCTGAGACACCTGCTCCAGGTGTGTGGAGGGGTCAGGACCCTGTTCTCAGGGCAGGAACCCCACACAGTTAACAACTGAAGGCAAGCTGCGGTAGTGAGTTCCCCGTCGCTGGAGGTATCCTAGACGACTACTTGGCTCCGTTGAACTCCTTAGCAACCAGTCCAACCGGGACTTTCCTTCACTCCTTGAGTATCATTCCTAGCCCTCAGCTCTCACCCTCCCAAGAGTTCACCTCTGTGGGCCTCAGTTTCCCCATCTATAAAATGGGAATAATCCAGATGGCGTGAGGGTGGACTGAGTGGGTCTAAGAACAGCACTGAATGCAGCAGGGCACACAGCGGGCACTTCCTAGACTCCGCTCTTCCATTATTGCTGTTGCTTCTTTTGTTTAAATTTTTTTTGCAGTACGGGGGATTGAACCCAGGGGCATTCTACCTCCAAGCTGCACCCCCGGCCCTATTTTTTATTCTTTATTTTGAAACAGGGTCTCACTAAGTTGTGGAGGGCCTCACTCAGTAGCTGAGGCTGGCTGCGAACCTGTGATCCTCCTGCCTCAGCCTCCCAAGTACTGGGATTACAAGCGTGCGCCACCACGCCTGGCTGCTGCTGCTCCTTTTGACCCCTGGTCTGTCTCCACGCTTCTGCCTCTTGGTCTCGTGGCCTCCCTGAGTCTCTGCCATGGTCCCCGTGTCAGGTTTTCTGTTTCCCTTTCTCTTTCTCTCTCCAACTTATCCCGGCTCTTGGACTGTGGCCTCTCTTCTCTTCCTCCCAAGCTCCCGTTCAGCCTTGGCGTCTCTGACAGTCTCTCTGTGTCTCTGTCTCTGGCCTCTTGGCCTCTGAGTCTCCGCGGCCCCCTCCCTATCTCTGCCCCACCCGTCTGTCCCCTGGGCCAGCCCCCAAAAGTCCTCCCGCTGACACGTGACCAAAGCCCTTTCACCTCAGTTCAGCTGGAAGGAGATTGGAATTTTTCGACCAAACATTCTTAAGAAACCGGGGAGGGGAGGGGGTGTCAAAAAAAGCAGACATAAAAACAGGCAGGAATGCTAGGGGATGACACTGGTCCCTACAGACACTGGTCCCTATGACACTGGTCCCTGTGGCTGAGGGCACTCGGATCCAGTGTCCTGCAGGCCCAGGGGGTGTGAACTGCCCAAGGACAGGGCAGAACGGCCAGCGGTGCTTCTAGGCCACCAGCCGGAGGCCCTGCCGGTCTCCCAGGCCCCAGAGCTCCAGCCGCATCTTAGACCTATTGTTCTGTCCCCAAATCCAGGCCAGGCCGCTGCGGAGGAGCGGGAGGTTTCTAGCGCCCTGCGTTGGAGATCCTAAGATTGACGTCCCCGCGGGTCGCCAGGGAACCGGCTGCCCCCGCCCCCGGTCCATCCACAGCCGGCCTGAGCAGAGAGGTGGCCGGCCAGGCAGGCGGGGTGTGGGGCTGGCGGCAGGGAGGGCAGCAGCCGCCCTAATTACCCCCGCTCTCTGGGCTCCAATCTGGTTTCAAAAGGACTCCCGGGACACAGCCTTTAATAAGTACCAGTAAACAGGCAAGAAAATCGATTCCTGGTAAATAGAGCCCTGGAGAGGGGGCCGCGCGCTGGCCAGCCCCAGCCACTCCCATGTCCCCGTGTCCCTGTCTGCAAAGCCGGCCCCCTCTGGGGCCCTCTCCTGCCTGAGGGCTCTCTGTGGGCCGCTGTCCCCTCTCCATCAGGACCAACCTCTTCCCCTCCCCCTCAGGGCCCTGGATCCTGCCAAGTATGCTGCCCGTCTCCATGGCAGACGCCTCCTTGGCACCAGGCTGTTTGTCGGTGCTGCTGGAAACAGAGTCGTGGGTCTCACCTGGCCCTTGTCCTCCTCAAAGTCAGCCGCCAATGAGGGAGATTAAGAATAAAACTGGCCGGGCACAGCGGTGCACGCCTGTAATCCCAGTACTTGGGAGGCTGAGACAGGAGGATTGCAGGTTCGAGGCCAGCCTCAGCAACTCAGTGAGACCCTGTCACAAAATAAAAAAATAAAGCCGGGCATGGTGGCACATACCTGTAATCCCAGTACTTGGGAGGCTGAGACAAAAGGATTGCAGGTTCGAGGCCAGCCTCAGTAATTTACCGAGACCCTATTGCAAAATAAAAATAAAATGGGGCTGGGGTGTAGCTCAGAAGTAGAGCACCCTTGGGTTCAATCCCCAGTACCAAAATAATAATAATAGTAATAATAATAAATAGGATCAGGGGTGTAGCTCAGAAATAGAATGCCCCTGGGTTTAACCTCCAGTAACAAACAAACAAAAAGAATAAAAACAAGTAATTTAATGACAGTGCAAGGATAAACGGTACAATAACAAAGCTCTCGTGCCAACTGTCACAATAGAACTGCGAGCACTTGCTAGAGGAGGTGGGCATGCAGAGGGCTCTGTGGGGTGAGTAGGAGTTCGCCTCATGAACAAGGGCTGGGGAGGATGAACGTGGGTAGTGTTTGTAATAGCAGTCATTGCGGCTAACGTTCATTGACTGCTTACCCAAGTGCTCCTACCCCGTGTCATCTTATTTGTCCCCCAGTAACTCTTTGGGGATAGATATCAATACCCCCATTTTAAAGATAAGGGCTGTGGGCTTCTGTGCAGAGACAGGGTTTCCACAGGGCCTGGAGACTTGGGGGTCGCTTCCCTGCGCCTCTCGCCGGAGCCCCCTGCCCAGCTCAGGGCTCAGCACGCAGAGTGGGTAAGGAAGGCCGCTTCCCGCCTCCTCCCCGCCCCATCTGTGGAGGTAACCGGCACCTTCATCCTCACCAGGAGGCTGATGATGGTCCTTGGGGCACATCAGACTCGAGGCTCATAGATATCAGCCCCCCATTGTGCCGATGGGGAAACTGAGGCCCTGGGAGGGAGGACTGGCACCCTGGAGTGAGCGGGAGGAGGATCCGAGGGTTTCTCTCTAATGACTCCCCGTCTGGCCTGCCCTGGAAGAAGAGCCATCCCCAGGGAAGAAATCGATCCGCACACACTCAATTAAAATGATAAATTAGGCGGCAGACGCAGGCCGCCCCGGGGCCCCGGGGGACATCTTCCTGTGACTGGCTGGAACATTACAGGTGCCCAGGGATCTTATTCCCTGGGGAGGTTACCAGGCCAACCTCCCTGCATCCTCCACCCTGCCCACAGCCATGGCTCTGTGCCTCAGTTTCCCCAGCTCCCAGGGTCTGGGCAGGTGGCATTCTAGTAAAGGAGGAGGCAGAGGACACGAGCCTTTTCAGCCCTAATCAGGGACACAGGTGAAGGACAGGCAGACAGGGGCTGTGGCTAGATGCCTGGGCAGGGCAGGGCAGAGGCGATGCCCCGAAGGACCATGGCGGATCTCCACCAGGCTGCAGACCCCCGGCCATGCCAGTTAACAATGTCACGAGGACCTACTGTGTGCAGGCACTGTGCTGGGGACAGGAGCACAGCAGTAAGCAAAGCAGACGAGATTCCTGGCGTCCGAGCTGAGAGCCCAGTAGGAGGAGACAGAGCGGAGGACGCCTGCAGCAGGTCCCTCCAGGCAGCCCTAAGTGCCAGGAAGAAAAAAAGCAAGGTAGGGAGACAGAGGAAGAGGGCAGTCGATGAGGAAGAGTGGTCTAGAAAGGTCTTTCCAAACCAGCAATGTCTAAACAGAGACTTGAAAGAGAAGTCTGACAATACGTAGGTCCTACTGCAGGCAGAGGGAAGAGCCATGAAAGGCTCTGAGCTGACGGAGCTTGAGATGTGTAGGAACAGCCAGGCCGGGGACACAGGAGTGTAGTAAGGAGGGGAGGTCACACGTCAGAGAGGATGACAGGGCCACACGGGCCAGGGCAAGGACTTCCACTTTTTCTCCAGGAAGCGGGAGCCATGGGGGCATTTTGAGCAGAGTGGGACATGACCCCGCAGGCTGAGAGGGTGTCCCCGGCTGCTGTGTGGGGAACAGACTATATAGAGGGCAGAGGCAGCAGCTGAGACCAATCAGGAGTCTACTGCACCAGTGCAGGTAGAAAGGGGCAGCGGCTGGAGCAGGGGCGAGGGCAATGGGGAGACGTGGCCAGGTGCCGGGTGAACTTGAAGGTGGGTGACTGGACTTGCTGACAGATTGGATGTGGGGTGCGGGGTGGGGGAGATGTCGGGAGGGGTCCAAGGTTTGTGGGTCTGAGGATGAGCAGTCGGAAGAATGGAGCTGCCAGTGACCACAGTAGGGACAACTTTGGGAGGAGGAGCAGGTCCCAGGCAGGTGGAGAACGGAGAGTTGGGGGTACCCCTTAGGCCTCCAGGGGAAATATCAGGGAAGCAACTGTATACGAGAACCTGGCTCTCTGGGGAGATGGGACTAGAGGTGGCAGATTTTGGAGCCATCAAAGGAGACACACCATGTACCTCGACGGTTTGCTCAGGCCCATTTCTGAGATAAGAAAACTGAGGCTCAAAGATGTTGGGTCAGTGGGGTGTGGTGGCGCACACCTGTAATCATAGTACTTGGAAGGCTGAGACAGGAGGATCGCAGGTTTGAGGCCAGCTTCAGCAATTTAGCGAGACCCTGTTTCAAAATAAAAAGGGTTGGGGGTATATCTCAGAGGTAGATTGCCCTGGGTTCAATCCCCAGTTTAACCCCTCCCCCAAAAGCCGGGCGTGGTGGCGCATGCTTGTAATCCCAGTACTTGGGAGGCTGAGACCAGAGGATCTGGGTTCGCGGCCAACCTCAGCTACTTAGTGAGGCCCTCCCCAACTTAGTGAGACCCTGTTTCAAAATAAAAGAATAAAAAATAGGGCTGGGGGTGTAGCTCGGAGGTAGAATGCCCCTGGGTTCAATCCCCCTGAAACCCCCCCCAAAAAAAGTTGGGTCACCTGGCTACAGGCACAGAGCTGTAGAAGTCAGGACTTGAACTGAGGTCTGTCTGTCCCCACCCTAGCGCCCCACCTGGCCCCTGGCCTGCTCTCTTCCCCGAAGCCGGTGTGAGACAGTAGGGGTGGGTCAGGAATTAGCATCAACCCCATTTTCAGGATGGGAAAACCGAGGCATCGGGAGGCTTACAGGACTTGCCCGCAGTTGAGGAGCAGTCAGGCGAGCAGGCTTTCTGCAGGCGGGCCAAGTGAGCCCCGCGCCAGAGCAAGTCGAGGGCCCTGAGCAGTCCTGCAGCCCGGACCTTGGGTTATGGCTGGTTAACTTGGAGTTTCCCATGGAGCCTTGCGTCAGAAGCACCTAGCGCTTTGGCAAATGCGGCAGGGGCTGTGAGGGAAGTCTCAGTGCCCTAGTTTACGAAATTGGGGCATTAATACCCACCTGGCCAGGTTACCAAGCAGCTCTTATTGTGGGTTTTGAATGAGTGCTCAGCACATACACGCCCCAGCCCAAGAGCAGACGGTCAGCAAGTGTTTGTTGAAGGAACAAATGAACAGATGACTAAAAAAACAAATAAGTGGGCAAAGGCATGGAGCAGCGCAGGGACAGGCACCAGCTTTGAAGGAATCAAAGAGTAACCTGAAGCCAGGCGCGGTGGTGCACACCTGTAATCCCAGTACTTGGGAGGCTGAGACAGGAAGATCGCAGGTTCAAGGCCAGCCTCAGCAACTTAGCGAGGCCCTCAGCAACTTAGCGAGACCCTGTTTCCAAATAAAAAATAAAAAGGGCTGGGAATGTAGCTTGGAGGTAGATTGCCCCTGGGTTCAATCCCCAGCACCAAGAAAAATAATAATAATAATAATAATAACAACAACCCAGTGGATCGATGTGCAAACTAATTCATTCATTCATTCATTCATTCATTCAGCAAATATCTCTTGTGTGCAAGTGCTGGGGATATAGCTATAAATAAAACGAGGTTCCTGTCCGTGTAGCTGTTACATTCTAGCGGGGGAGGGAGACAGACAGAAGCTGAGGTAAATGGGTAAAATGTGAAGCAGATCAGGCGGAGAAAAATGGAGCAGGGAAGGAGGGAGGGAGAAAGAAGTGGGCGCGCACTTTCCAGTGGCATGGTGGCAGATGCCGTTGTGACCAGGTGTGTGTGCGAGAGTGTGAGCCAGGATGGAGAGGAGCCGGGGGTGTGAACTGGAAGCCGCGTGGATGGGCTGCAGGTGTGAACGAACTAATGAAAGAATTATGGAATAAATGTGTGCACCAGGGCCTCGGTTAATAAGCCAATGAATGAATGGATCGGTGGGCGAGTCCTTCAATGACTGTGTGACCTGATGAAGGGGTGCATGCTGGGAGGGAGCCCCTCTGCATGGTGTCTCTGCTGATCAGCACCCCCACACACGCCTCCTCTGCCACCCCCAGGGCCTGTGATCACTTGGGTGCCAGGCCTGGCCCTGGGTGGGGGGTGGGGCATACCTTCCTGACCCCCCCATGCCTCGCTGCTCCCTCCCCCGCTTTCCTGACTGCACCCCTTGCTGGCTTTCCCGCCAGGTCCCCCACCTGTTGACCATTGACCCTACCTCTATACTGACCCTCCAGTCTGTACTGAGCCCTGATCCCACCTGTTCTGACCCCTCCCTTTCCTTCTGGGGTGTGCCACCCCAACCCTGTCTTGCTTACCACCTAGAGACCCCTGCTGACCCCCTCAACCTCCCGTCCCCCAGCCGCCCTCCCCTCCTGACCCTCCAGTCTGTACAGAGGTACTGAGCCCTGATCCCGCCTGTTCTGACCCCTCCCTTTCCTTCTAGAGTGTGCCACCCCAACCCTGTCTTGCTTACCTCCTAGAGACCCCTACTGACCCCCTCAACCTCCCGTCCCCAGTCACCTTCCCATCCTGACCCTCCAGTCTGTGCGGAGGTACTGAGCCCTGATCCCGCCCGTGTCGACCTCCCTCCCTTCCCTGCGTGTGCGCCCCCTTCTTGACTACCCCGGGGCCCTGTGCCGACCCCTGCCAGCCGCCCTGTCGCCCCGCCCCGGCCCGGCCTGGCCTGACGCCCCCTCCCCTCCGCACAGGCACCATGCGGCCGGTGAGGCGCAACTTCTACGACCCGTCGTCGGCGCCGGGCAAGGGCATCGTGTGGGAGTGGGAGAGCGACGGCGGCGCGTGGACGGCCTACGACATGGACATCTGCATCACCATTCAGAACGCCTACGAGAAGCAGCACCCGTGGCTCGACCTCTCGTCGCTCGGCTTCTGCTACCTCATCTACTTCAACAGCATGTCGCAGATGAACCGCCAGACGCGCCGCCGCCGCCGCCTGCGCCGCCGCCTGGACCTGGCCTACCCGCTCACCGTGGGCTCCATCCCCAAGTCGCAGTCGTGGCCCGTGGGCGCCAGCTCGGGCCAGCCCTGCTCCTGCCAGCAGTGCCTGCTGGTCAACAGCACGCGCGCCGCCTCCAACGCCATCCTGGCCTCGCAGCGCCGCAAGGCGCCCCCCGCGCCCCCGCCGCCGCCGCTGCCGCCTCCAGGAGGGCCTCCGGGCACGCTCGCCGTGCGCCCCAGCGCCACCTTCGCGGGCGCCGCGCTCTGGGTCACTCCGGCCGCCGGCCCCACTGAGCCCACGCCGTCCCCGGGGGTGCCCCCGCGGAGCCCCAGCGCCCCCAACGGCGCGCCCACCCCGGGCCAGAACAACCTCAACCGGCCAGGACCCCAGCGCGCCACCAGCGCGAGCGCGCGCGCCTCCATCCCGCCCGGGTAAGCGGGGCCCCGGGGGGAGGGCTCCGCGTCACCGCAGGCCAGGAAAAAGCCCGCGCGCGAGCACAGGGTTGCAGTAATAATGGAAATTATCTTTAAGAGCCAGCACCCAGTGGGGCGCGGTGGCACACGCCTGGGATCCCAGCTACTCGGGAGGCTGAGGCAGGAGGATGGCAAATTCAAGGTCAGCCTGGGCAATTTAGGGAAACCCTGTCTAGAAATAAAATTTTTAAGCTGGGTGTGGTGGCGCACGCTTGTAATCCCAGTACTTGGGAGGCTGAGACAGGAGGATCGTAGGTTTGAAGCCAGCCTCGGCAACTTAGTGAGGCCCTCGGCAACTTAGTGAGACCCTTTTTCAAATACATAAAATTGCGTTGGGCGTGGTGGCGCACTCTTGTAATCCCAGTACTTTGGGAGGCACTCCGAAATTTCCTGAGACCCAGTTTCAAAATGAAAGTATAAAAAATAGGGCCGGGGGTGTAGCGCGGAGGTGGAACGCCCCTGCGTTCAATCCCCGGTACCGCAAAAAAAATAAAATAAAATAAAATAAAATTGGGTTAGGAGTGGATAGCCCAGAAGTAGAATACCCCTGGGTTCAATCCCCAGTACCACAAAAAAAAAAAAAGGAAGGAAGGAAGAAAGAAAAAAATTTTAAAGGGCCGGTGGGTAGCCGGGCTTGATGGTACACATCTGTAATCTCAGTACTTGGGAGGCTGAGACAGGAGGATCACAGGTTCAAAGCCACTTTCAGGAACTCAGCGATGCTCTCAGCAACTTAGTGAGACCCTGTTTCAAAATTTAAAAAAACAATGAATAGGGCTGGGGTGTATCCCAGAGGTAGAATGTCCCTGGTTTCAGTGGCAGTACCACAAAAAGGGGTGCTGGGGGTGTCGCTCAGTGGTAGTGCACGCCTGGGTTCAATCCCTAGGACGGGGAAGGGCGGACTTCGAGTACCGTTAAGTAGTCACTTAATGGTGTCAGGCATTCCTGAGCTCCCTGACATGTCGTCGCTCCTGTGCCTCGATCAGCACGGACCCTCTGAGGTGGGTACCCTCGTCACCCCCAGTTTGCAGATCAGGCCGCTGAAGCGCGGAGAGCTCAACCCTTCCTTCCGACCTTCCAACCCATCCCTCGGGATGGGGCCAGAGGGCAACACCCAGCGCGGTGCAGGTCTGCATTCATTATCAGCCAAGCGCGCACCCTGCACCGCCTCCTTCATTCCCCGAAAGATTCCACATCCCCATAGCGCAGACGGGGAGACTGAGGCTGGGAGAGGGCCCGCACCGGCTGACGTCACCCGGGCGGGAGCAGGGGTGGGCGCGGACCTGTAGGGTCCGCGGCTGCGCAGTGCGGCCTTAGCTTTGTGTGTGTGTGTGTGTGTGTGTGTGGTACCGGGGATTGAACCCAGGGGCGTTCTACCTCCGCGCTACACCCCCGGCCCTATTTTTTATACTTTATTTTGAAACCGGGTCTCACGAAGTTGCGGAGGGCCTCACTAAGGAGAGAGAGAGAGAGAGAGAGAGAGACAGGGAGAGAGAGAGAGAGAGAGAGCTGAGGCTGTCCGCAAACCCGGATCCTCCGGTCTCCGCCTCCCAAAGTACTGGGATTACAAGCGTGCGCCACCACGCCCGGCATGGGCTTAGCATTTTTAGCCTGGAGTCCATCCGCTCCAGTCGGTCTCAGTGCAACTCGTGTGGCCAGCGTGCAGTTGCTCGTCCACAATGTTTCCCCCACACGCTGACCAGAAATGTCACCATCGCTTTGGGTTAACGAGCTGCTTCTCAAACTGGGCTCCAGGGACCTCTGGGAGGACTTGGAAGAACGTGCAGGGGGCTGCAGATGAGAAGGCGGGTTAGCAGAGCCAGGCTGTCACCCGGAGCAGCCCCTTGCAAACTGGCTTTCCCAGAAAGACTTCATTGAGAAAGGGAGCCCGGTCCTACCAAGTTTGGAAATTCCCAAAGCCCAGGATAAGGAGCCAGGGAGCAGCTCCGCTGTGCACCTAGAGCTCAGGGCTGACCCTGAGGGTGGGCGGTGAGAGGGGAGAGCCAGGCCCAGCCAGAGCGCAGAGAGCAGCTGGGCGTGCTGTGATGGTGGGGCCGCACAGAGCGGAGTCGGCCTGTATCGCCATTGATGGGGACGGCCTGATATCTACCAAGGTCACATCTGGATGACATGTGTAGACTCACCACCAGAATTTTCTTGTAATAGAATAGAAAAGAATAAGATGAGCCAGCTGCGGCTGCACATGCCTATAATCCCAGTACTTGGGAGGCTGAGACAGGAGGATTGCAGGTTTGTGGCCAGCCTCAGCTACTTAGCAAGGCCCTCAGCAACTTAGTGAGACCCTGTTTCAAAATAAAAAATTAAGTCGGGTCTGGTGGCGCACGCTTGTCATCCCAGTACTTGGGAGGCTGAGACAGGAGGATCTGGGTTCGCGGTCAGCCTCAGCTACTGAGTGAGGCCCTCCGCAACTTAGTGAGACCCTGTTTCAACATAAAGAATAAAAAATAGGGCTGGGGCCTGGGGCCGGGTGGGGCGTGGTGGTGCACGCTTGTCATCCCAGTACTTGGGAGGCTGAGACCAGAGGATCCG
>PVJS01017974.1:0-35404 GCA_004027185.1 Glis glis | reverse complement strand
TCTGGGCTTATTGAAAGTATTGTTGCCCACATAAATAACTGTGAATTGCATTGTAAGTTGATGACAAATAAAGTATTGCAATTTGGATATAAGGAGAATTTGTTCAAGTTAATCTTGACATTCCAGTAAGTAAGATGTTAGTGAATGTACCAAGTTTATCAAGGGAAACACAATGAAAGTGGTCAATGATGGGAAAATGCCCTTAGCATCAATAGCAATATCGGGCAGCATTCTTATTATACTTCAGTGTTGCCTTTCACCAAGGAATACTTGATGGCTAAAGGCGTAGTCTAACTTGATAAAAATATCTATCTCCTCGTGATTAATGCAAGGAATTGATGAAAAATAAGATAAAACGTGAAACATAAGATGAAACGTGAAAAAGTACTCCGAAGTTGCATGTAAAACAGGGTAAAATGGAAACACTTGCCGGGGTTGCGCACTTGGACTCCTGGGTCTTGTACCGGGTGCAGAGGACGCCAAGGTGTCTCAGGGGTTGCCCAGGTGGCTCAGGGGAGCTGGGGTGGTGCGAGGAACACCGGGGTCTGTTACTGGGTGCAGGGGCTGCCCAGGAGGCACAGGGGCTGCCCCGGTTGCACACGTGGATGCCGAAGTCTGGTATAATGTCAGGGGCTGCCCAGGTGACGCAGGGGCCGCCCAGGTGTCGCAGGGGCTGCCAGGGTTGAGCACAGTGATGTCAGGGTCTGGTACCTAGCACAGGGTCCCGTCAGGTGGCTCAAGGACTTTCGGGATTGCACGTGGGGATGCTGGGGTGTGGTGCATGGGTAACAGGTCGCCCAGGTGGCACAGGAATTGCCGGGGTTGCGCGTGAGGACGCCGGGGTCAGGAACCTAGCGCAGGGGTTCCCCAGGTGGCGCAAGGGCTTCCAGGTTTGCACTCGGGGACGCTGGGGTCTGGTACCTACCGCAGGGGCACCCCAGGTTTCGCAGGACCTCCTGGGGCGGCTCACGGTTACGCAGGGGTCTTGTACCTAGCAAACGAGCCCCCCAGGTGGCTCAAGGACTTTCAGGGTTGCACAAGGGGAAGCAAGGGTCTGGTATCTGGTGCAGGGGCCGCCCGGGTGTCACATAGCCTGCCCTGGTTGCTCGCGGGGACTTCGGAGTCTGGTACCTGGCGCAGGAGCCGCCCAGGTGACACAGGTGAAACCCAGGTGGCACAGGGGGGCCGGCGTTGCGCACTTGGACGCTGGGGTCTCGTACCGGGTGCAGAGGCCGCCCAGGAGACTCAGGGATTCTGGAGTGGCGCGCGTGGACGCCGGGGTCTGTTACATGGTGAAGGAACCTCAAGGTGAAGCAGGGGCCGCCCATGTGATGTAGAGGCCGCCCAGGTGGCACAGGGACTTCTGGAATGGCGTGCGGGGACGCCGGGGTCTGGTACTTGGCGCAGGGGCCGCCCAGGAGGCGCAGGGGCTGCCGGGGTCACGCACGTGTACGTCAGGGTCTCGTACATTGCGCAGGGGCCGCCCAGTTGTCAAAGGGGCGGCCCAGGTGTCGCAGAGTCTGCTGGGGTTGCGCTTGGTGACGCCGGGGTCTGTTACCCTGCACAGGGCCCACGCATGTGGCTCTAGGACTTTTGGGGTTGCACGCGGGGACGCTGGGGTGTGGTAGGTGGTGCAGGTGTTGTCCAGGTGGCGCAGGGTCTTCAAGGGTTGCACACGGGGACGCCGGGGTCAGGTACCTGGCGCAGGGGACCCCAGGTGGTGCAGTGACAGCCGGGGTTGCGCGCGAGGACGTCGGGGTCTGGTACCTGGCCCAGGCGTCGCCCAAAGAGTGCAGGGGCTGCTGGGGGTGCTCGCGGTAACAAAGGGGTCTTGTACCTTTCGCAGGGTCCACCCAGGGGACGCAGGGGACGCCCAGGTGGCACAGGGGCTGCCGGATTTGCGCGCGATTATGCCGGGGTCTGGTACCTGGTGCAGGGGCCACCTAGTTTGCGCAGTAACGGCCGAGGTTGCACGCGGTGATGCCGGGGCCTGATACCTGGCGAAGGGGCCGACCAGGTGGTGCCTGGGCCGCCCATGTGATGCAGGGGCCGCCCAGGCAGTGCAGGGGCTGCTGCGGTTGCTCACAGGCATGCCAGGGTCTGGTACTTGGCACCGGGGATGCCCAAATGGCGAGCAGATGCTGTGGTTGCATATGTGGATGCCGAGGTCTGGCACCTGGTGAAGGGGTCGCCCAGGAAGCGCAGGGACTGCCAGGGTGGCGCACAGTAACGCCGGCGTCTGGTACATGGCGCAGGGGTCCCCCAGGTGGCACAAGGACTTCCGGGGTGCCTGGCAATAACGTTGGGGTCTGGTACCAAGCACAGGATCCCCCCAGGGGGCTTAAGGACTTTCGGGATTGCACTCGGGGAATCCGGGGTCTGGTACATGTTTCAGGGGCTGCCCAGGTGTCACATAGCCTGCCGGGGTTGCACGCGGGGACGCCGGGGTCTGGTCCTGGCGCAAGGGCAGCCCAGGTGGTACAGGACCTGCTGGGGTGTTTTGCGGTGACGCCGGGGTCTGGTACCTAGCACAGCGGCCCACCAGGCGACTCACGTACTTTCGGGGTTGCACGTGGGAACACTGGGGTCTGGTATCTGGCGCAGGGTCTCCCAGGTGTCACAGGACCTGCTGGGGTAGTGGGAGGGAAGGCCGGGGTCTGGCACCTGGTGCAGTGGTCGCCCAGGGAGAGTAGGGACTGCCGGGGTCACGCGCGGTAACGCCGGTGTCTGGTATCAGCGCATTGTCCGCCCAGGTGACACAGGTGCAGCCCTGGTGGCGCAGGGGTGACGGGGTAGCGCACTTGGACGCTGGGGTTTCGTACCAGGTGCAGAGGCCGCCCAGGTGTCTCAGGGGCTGCTGGTGTGGCGTGCGAGGACGCCGGGGTCTGGTACATGGTGCAGGAACCGCCCCGGTGGTGCAGGGGTTGCCCATGTAATGCAGAGGCTGCCCAGATGGCACAGGGACTTCTGGGGTGGTACAAGGGGACGCCGGGGTTTGGCACTTGGTGCAGGGGTCGCCCAGGAAGCGCCGGGGCTGCCGGGGTTGCGCACGTCGACGCCGGGGTCTCGTACAAGGCGCAGGAGCCACCCAGGTGTCACAGAGGCCGCCCAGGTGTCTCAGAGGCTGCCAGGGTTGCTCGCGGTGACACCGCGGTCTGGTACCTAGCACAGGGGCCACGCATGTGGCCCTAGGACTTTCAGGGTTGCACGCGGGGACGCTGGGGTGTGGTACATTGTGAAGGGGCCGCCCAGGGGACGCAGGGGCCACCAAGGTGGCTCAGGGACTGCTGGGGTGGCACGCGGGGACACCGGGGAATGACCCCTACTGCAGAGGCCGCCCATGTAGCGTAGGGACTGCCGTGGTTGAGCACGGGTACGCCGGGGACAGGTATCTGGCGCAGGGGCCACCAGGTGGCGCAGGGGTTGCTGGGGTTGAGCGCAGGGTTGCAGGGGTCTCACACCTGGCGCAGGGGCTGCCCAGGTGGTGCAGGGGCCGCACATCTGATGCAGAAGTGGCCCAGGTGGCGCAGGGGATGCTGTGGGTGCACGCAGGCATGCCGGGTCTGGTACTTGGCACAGGGGGTGCCCAGGTGGTGAGGGGCTGCCGGGGATACGTACTTGGACGCCGGGGTTTTGTACCTGGCGCAGGGGTCGCCCAGGGAGCACAGGGCCTGCCGGGGTGGCGCGTGGTAACGCCAGTGTCTGATACCTGGTGCAGGGGCCCCCCAGGTGTGGCAGGTGCAGCCCAGGTGGCACATGGGTGCTGGGGTTGCGCACTTGGACGCCGGGGTCTTATACCGGGTGCAGAGGCAACCCCTGTGCCACCTGGGCGGCCCCTGAATCAGAAGGGCGGCCCCTGCACCATCTAGGCCGCCCGTGCCCCAGGTATCAGACTCCGGCATCACTGAGTGCAACCCCGGCAGTTCCTGCTACACCTGGGCGGCCCCTGCGCCTGGTATCAGACCCCGGCATAAACACGCGCAAACCTGGCAGCCCCTGTGCCACCTGGGCATCCCCTGCGTCCCCTGGGCGGCCGCTGCGCCAGGTACAAGACCCCGGTGTTACTGCGCGCAACCCAGGCAGCCCCTGCGCTACGTGGGCGACGCCTGCGCCAGGTACCAAATCCCGGCATCCCCGCGTGCAACCTCGGCAGCCCCTGCCAAGTGGGATGCCCCTTCGCCAGGTACCAGACACCGCCATCCCCGCGTGCAACCGCGGAAGTCCTTGAGCCACCTGGTGGGCGCCTGTGCTAGGTACCAGACCCCAGCATCACCGCGCACAACCCCAGCAGCCTCTGCGTCACCTGGGCTGCACCTGCTTCACCTGGAGGCCCCTGCACCAGGTACCAGACCCTGGCGTGTCCGCGCGCCACCCCAGAAGTCCCTGTGCCACCTAGGTGGCCTCTACTTCACATGGGCAACCCCTGGGCCACCTGGGCGGCCCCTGCGCCAGATGCCAGACCCCTGCGTCCCCGCGTGCATCCCCTGAGTGGCCTCTGTGCTAGGGGTCAGACCCCGGTGTCCCCGCGTGCTACCTGAGCAGTCCCTCGCCACCTTGGCAGCCGCTGCGCCAGGTACCGGACCCCGGCATCACCGCGAGCAAACCCGGCAGCCCCTGTGCCACCTCGGCGTCCCCTGCGTCCCCTGGGCGGCCCATGCGCCAGGTACGAGACCCCGGCGTCCAAGTGCGCAACCCCCGCACCTCTGCACTATCTGGGCAGCGCCTGCGTCACCTGTGCGATCCCTGCGCCAGGTACCAGACGCCGGCGTTACCGTGCACCACCCTGGCAGTTCCTGATCTCCCTGGGCGACCCCTGTGTCTGGTGCCTGTCCACAGCGTCCACGTACGCAACCCCGGCAGTCCCTCGCCACCTGGGCGACTCGGTGCCAAGTACAAGAACTGTGGCATGTCTTTGAGCAACCACAGCAGCCCCTGTGCCACCTGGGTGGCCTCTGCATCACATGGGCGGCCCTTGCACCACCTGTGCGGCTCCTGCACCATGTACCAGACCCCGGCGTCCACGAGCGCCACCCCAGCAGACCCTGAGCCACCTGGCCAGCCTCTGCACCTGGTACGAGACCCCAGCATCCAATTGCGCAACCCAGGCACCCCAGCGCCACCTGGGCTGCACCTGCGTCACCTTGGCAGCCCCTGCGCCAGGTACCAGATCCCTGCATCCCCGCGTAAAACCCCCGGAGTCCCTGTGACACCTGGGCGGCCCCTGGGCGACCCCTGGGAAAGGTACAAGACCCCGGTGTTACCGCGCGCAACCCCCGCAAACCCTGCACCACCTTGGCGGCCCCTGCAACAGATACCAGACCCGTCGTTTCCCCGCGCAACCCCGGCAGTCCCTGAGCCAACTCTACGGCATCTGCGCTAGGGGTCAGACCCCGGTGTCCCTTTGTGCCACCCCTGCAGCCCCTGAGCCACCTGGGCGGCCTCGGCACCCGGTACTGACCCCGGAGTCCAATTGCGCAACCCCCGCCCCCCTGTGCCACCTGGGCTGCACCTGCATCACCTGGGCAGCCCCTGTGCCAATACCAGATGCCGGCGTTCTAGCGTGAAACTCCGAAAATCCTTGAGCCACCTGGGGGCACCTGCACCTTGTACCATACCCCGGCATCATCACCTGCAACCCCGGAAGTTCCTGCGCCACTTGGGACACTCTGCGCCAGGTACTTGACCCCGGAGTCCCCGCGTGCAACACCGGCAGCCCCTGCGCCACCTGGGCGGCCCCGGAACAATATTCCACACCCCAGCGTGCCCGCGTGCAACACCGAAAGTCCTTGACCCACCTAGGGCGGCCCCTGCATCACATGGGTGGCCCCTGCACCACCTTGGCGTCCCCTGCAGGGAGAGTAGGGACTGCCGGGGTCACGCGCGGTAACGCCGGCGTCTGGTATCGGCGCATTGTCCGCCCAGGTGACACAGGTGCAGCCCTGGTGGTGCAGGGGTGCCGGGGTAGCGCACCTGGACGCTGGGGTTTTGTACCAGGTGCAGAGGCCGCCCAGGTGTCTCAGGGGCTGCTGGTGTGGCGTGCGAGGACACCGGGGTCTGGTACATGGTGCAGGAACCGCCCAGGTGGTGCAAGGGTTGCCCATGTAATGCAGAGGCTGCCCAGATGGCACAGGGACTTCTGGGGTGGTGCAAGGGGACGCCGGGGTTTGGCACTTGGTGCAGGGTCACCCAGGAGACGCACGGGCTACTGAGGTTGAAAACGTGAATGCCGGGGTCTCGTACATAGCCCAGAGGCCGCCCCGGTGTCACAAGGCCTTCCAGGGTGGCTCGCAGTGATGCCGGGTTCTGGTACCTGGCGCAGAGACTGTCCAGCTGACGCAGGGGACGCCCTGGTGGCGCAGAGGCTACCGGGGTTGCGCGCGGGGACAACTGTGTCTGGTGCCTGGTGCAGGGGTCGCCCAATGACCGCAGGGGTTGCCGGGTTTGCGTGCGGTAACACCGGGATTTTGTAACTGGCGCAGGGGCCACCCAAGGAACGCATTGGCGCCCAGGTGGCGCAAGGACTGCCGGGGTTGCACGCGGGGAAGCTGGGGTCTGGTACATGGTGCAGGAGCTGCCCAGGTGGCGCTGGGGCCGCCCATGTGATGCAGAGGCAGCCCAGGTGGCACAGGGAAATCTGGGGTGGCGCGCAGGGACTCTGGGGTTAGGCACTTGGCGCAGGGTCCGCCCAGGAGTCGCACGGGCTGCCGAGGTTGCGAACGTGGATGACAGGGTCTCGTAAATGGCGCAGAGGCCGCCCAGTTGTCACAGGAGCCGACCAGGTGTCGCAGAGGCTGCCGGGGTTGCGCGCGTTGATGCCGGTTCTGGTACCTAGCACAGGGGCCTCCCAGGTGGCTCAAGGACTTTCTGGGTTGCACGCGGGGATGCTGGGGTGTGGTACATGGTGCAGGGGCCGCCCAGGTGGCGCAGCGGCTGCTGGGGTTGCGTGCGGGGAAGCCGGTGTCAGGTCCCTGGCGCAGGGGTCGCCTAGGTGGCGCAGGAACTGCTGGGGTTGTGCGCAAGTACGCCGGGGTCAGGTACCTGGTGCAGGGGTCCCCCAGGTGACGCAATGACTTCCGGGGTTGCACGGGGGAATGCCGGGGATGGGTTCTCAGTGCAGGGGCCCCCCAGGTGATGCAGGGCCTGCCGGGGTGGCTCGCGGTGATGACGGGGTCTGGAACCTAGCATAGGGGCGCCCCAGGTAGCTCAAGAACTTTCAGGGTTGTGCGTGGGGAAGCCAGTGTCAGGTCCCTGGCACAGGGGACGCCTAGGTGGCGCAGGAAATGCTGGGGTTGGGCGCAAGGACCCCAGAGTCAGGTACCTGGCGCAGGGGTCCCCCAGATGATGCAATGACTTCTGGGGTTCCACGGGGGAACGCCGGGAATGGGTACATAGTGCAGGGGCCCCCCAGGTGTCGCAGGACCTGCCGGGGTGGCTCGTGGTGATGCCGGGGTATGTAACCTAGCACAGGGGTGCCCCAGGTGGCTCAAGAACTTTTGTGGTTGCACGCGGGGACGCTGGGGTCTGGTATCTGACGCAGGGGCCGCCCAAGTGTCGCATAGCATGTCGGGGTTGCGCGCGGGAGCGCCTGGGTCAGGTCCCTGGCACAAGTGTCGCCGAGGTGGCGCAGGAACTGCCATTGTTGTGCGCGAGTACACTGGGGTCTGGTACTTAGCACAGGGGACCCCAGCTGGCGCAAGGACTTCCGGGGTTCCCTGCGAGGACCCCGGGGTCTGGAACCTGGCTTAGCGACTGCCCAGGTGGCACAGAGACTCCTGGGGTGGCACGCGGGGATGCCGGGGTCTGGTACTTGGTGCAGGGGCCGCCCAGGAGTCGCAGGGGCTGTCGGGGCTGCGCACGTGGACGCCGGGATCTCGAACATCGCGCAGGGGCCGCCCAGTTATTGCAGGAGCGGCCCCGGTGTCTCAGAGGCTGCCGGGGTTGCGCGCGGTGACGCCGGGATCTGGTACCCAGCACAGGGGCCACGCATGTGGCTCTAGGACTTTTGGGGTTGCACGCAGGGACGCTGGGGTGTGGTAGGTTGTGTAGGTGTCGCCCAGGTTGCGCAGGGTCTTCAAGGGTTGCGCGCGGGGACGCCGGGGTCAGGTACCTGGCGCAGGGGACCCAGGTGGTGCAGTGACAGCCGGGTTTGCGCGCGAAGACGCCGGGGTCTGGTACATGGTGCAGGCGTCGCCCAAGGAGTGCAGGGGCTGCCGGGGTTGTGCGCGGTAACAAAGGGGTCTTGTACCTTCGCAGGGGCCGCACGGGGGATGCAGGGGACACCCAGGTGGCACAGGGTCTGCTGTGTTTGCGCGCGATGATGCCGGGGTCTGGTACCTGGCGCAGGGGCCGCCTAGTTGGCACAGTAACTGCCGGGGTTGCAAGAGGTGATGCCGGGGCCTGATACCTGGCGAAGGGGCCGCCCAGCTGGTGCCTGGGCCGCTCATGTAATGCAGGGGCCGCCCAGGCGGCACAGGGGCTGCTGCGGTTGCTCGCAGACATGCTGGGGTCTGGTACTTGGCACCGGGGTAGCCCAGGTGTCGAGGGGATGCAGGGGTTGCGTACGTGGATGCCGGGGTCTGGCACCTGGCGAAGGGGTCGCCCAGGGAGTGCAGGGACTGCTGGGGTGGCGCGTAGTAACGCTGGCATCTGGTACATGGCGCAGGAGTCCCCCAGGTGGCGCAAGGCTTCCGGGGTTGTACGGGGGGATGCCGGGGACGGGTACTTAGCACATGGGCTCCCCAGGTGTAGCAGGACCTTCCGGGATGGCTGGCAATGATGCCAGGGTCTGGTACCTAGCACAGGAGCCCCCCAGGGGGCTCAAGGACTTTCGGGGTTGCACGCGGGGACGCCGGGGTCTGGTACATGGTTCAGGGGCCGCCCGGGTGTCGCATAGATGCCAGGGTTGCACGCGGGGACGCCGGGGTCACGTACTTGGTGCAGGGGTCGCTCAAGTGGCACAGGACCTGCCATTATTGTGCGCAATGACGCCGGGTTCTGGTTCCTAGTGCAGGGGACCCCAGGTAGCTTAAGGACTTTCGGGGCTGCAAGCGGGGACTCCGGGGTCTGGTATCTGGCGAAGGGGCCGCCCAGGTGTCGCATAGCCTGCCGGGTTTGCGCTCGGGGTAGCTGGGGTCAGGTACCTGGTGCAGGGGCGCCCAGGTGGTGCAGGAACTGCCATTGTTGTGCGCGAGGATGCTGGGGTATGGTACCTAGCGCAGGGGACCCCAGGTTTCGCAAGGACTTCCGGAGTTGCGCGTGAGGACGCCGGGGTCACGTACTTGGCACAGGGGCCGCACAGGTCACGCAGGTGCAGCCCAGGTGACGTAGGGGTGCCGAGTTTGCCAATTGGACACTGGAGTCTCTTACCGGGTGCAGAGGCCGCCCAGGTGGCTCAGGGGCTGTTTGGGTGGCACGCGGGGGCGCCAGGGTCTGATACTTGGCGAAGGGGCCGCCCAGGAGGCGCAGGGGCTGACGGGGTTGCGCACCTGGACACCAGGGTCCCGTACATTGTGTAGGGGCCGCCCAGATGTCTCAGGGGCCGCCCAGGTGTCACAGAGGCGGCCGGGGTTGCGCTGGGTGAAGCCAGGTTCTGGTACCTAGTACAGGGGACCCCCAGGTGGCTCAAGGAGTTTTGGGGTTGCATGCGGGGACGTTGCGGTGTGGTACATGGTGCAGGGGTCGCCCAGGTGGTGCAGGAACTGCCGGGGTAGCGTGTGAGGACGCTGGGGTCAGGTACCTGGCGCTGGGGTCCCCCAGGTGGCACAAGGACTTCCGTGGTTGCACGTGAGGACGGCGGGGTCTGGTACCTAGCGCTGGGGCCCACCAGGTGGCACAGGGCCTGCCAGGGTGGTTCGCGGTGACGCCAGGGTCTGGTACCTAGAACAGGGGCCCTCCAGGTGGCTCAAAGATATTCGGGGTTGCACGCCAGGATGCCTGGGTCTGGTATCTGGCACAGGGTCCACCCAGGGTGTCACATAGCCTTCTGGGGTTGCAAGCGGGGACGCCGGGGTCAGGTACCTGGCTCAGGGTTCTCCCAGGATTGCAGTTATAGCAGGTGTGGTGCGAGGGGGTGGCGCGAGGGGACGGCGGGGTCTGGTACCTGACGAAGGGGCAGCCGAGTTGGCAGGCTTTGCCGGGGTTGCGCACGGGGACGCTAGGATCTGGTTCCTGGTGTAGGAGTCGCCCAAGGCACGCAGGGCTTGCCGGGGTTGCGTGCGGTAACACTGGGGTCTTGTACCTGTGTAGGGGCCGCCCAGGGGACTCAGGGGATGCCCAGGTGGAATAGGGGCTGCCGGGTTTGTGTGCGAAAATGCCGGGATCTGGTACCTGGCGCAGGGCCCGCCCAGGTGGCGCAGTAATTTCCGGGGTTGCAAGCGGTGACGCCGGGGTCTGATACTTGGCGCAGGCGCCGCCCAGGTGGTGCAGGAGCCGCCCTTCTGATGCTGGGGTCACCCAGGTGGCACAGGGGTTGCCGGGGTTTTGCGCAGGGACGCCAGGGTTTGGTACATGGTGCAGGGGCCGCCCAGGTGTCACAGGGGCTGCACATGTGTTGCAGAGGCCGCCCAGGTGGCACAGGGATTTCTGGGGTGGCTCGCGCGGACGCCAGGGTCTGGAACCTGGTGGAAGGGCCGCCAAGGTGTCGCAAGGCCTTCCAGGGTGGCTCGCGGTGACGCCGGGATCTGGTACCGAGTGCAGGGGCTGCCCAGGTGACGCAGGGGTCGCCCGGGTGTCGCAGAGGCTACCGGGGTTACATGCGGGGACAGACGGGTCTGGTCCCTGGTGCAGGCGTCGTCCAAGGAGCGCAGGGTCGGCCTGGGTTGCGCGCAGTAACACTGGGGTCTTGTACCTGGCTCAGGGGCCACCTGGGTGATGCAGGGGACGCCCAAGTGGCACTGGGGCAGCCGGGTTTGTGCGCAGGGATGCCGGGGTCTGGTACCTCGCGTAGGGGCAGCCCTGGTGGCGCAGGCTGGCCGGGGTTGCACAATTGGACGCCGGGGTCTCATACCGTGTACTGGGGCCGCCCAGATGGCTCAGGGGCTGCTGGGGTGGCACGCTTGGACGCCGGGGTCGGGTACATGGTGCAGGAGCCGCCCAGGTGTGGCAGGGGCTGCCGGGGTTGCGTACATGGACGCCGGGGTCTGGTACCTGGCGCAGGGGTTGCCCAGGGAGCGCAGGGACTGCCGTGGTGGCATGCGGTAATGCCGGCGTGTGGTACTTGGCGCAGGGGCCGCCCAGGTGACGCAGGTGCAACCCAGGTGGCGCAGGGTTGCCGGGGTTGCACACTTGGACGCCGGGGTTTCGTACATGGCGCAGTGGCCGCAAAGGTGTCGCAGGGGCCACCCAGGTGATGCAGAGTCTGCCTGGGTTGCACGTGGTGACGCCGGTGTCTGGTAGCTAGCACTGGGTCTGCCAGGTGGCTCAAGGACTTTCGGGTTTCACGCAGTGACGCTGGGGCCGCCCAGGTGTCACAGGGGTCACCCAGGTGGCGCAGGAACTGCCGGGGTTGCGTACCTGGATGCCGGCGTCTGGAACCTGGCGCTGGGATCGCCCAGAGATCGCAAGGACTGCCAGGGTTTTGTGCGGTAAGGCCGGCGTCTGGAACTTGGTGCAGGGGCCACCCAGGTGATGCAGTTGCAGCCCAGGTATCGCAGGGTGGCACGCGGGAAAACCGGGACTGACCCCTAGTGCCGAGGCCGCCCAGGTGGCGCAGGGAATACTGGGGTTGCACGCAAGGATGCCATGGTCTGGATCTGGCACAGTGGCCGCCCACGTGTCGCAGGGCCAGCCGCGGTTGCACGCGGGAACACTGGGGTCAGGTACCTGGCGCAAGGGTCGCCCAGGTGGCGCAGGAACTGCCTTGGTTGTGCGCGAGGACGCAGGGGTCTGGTACCTAGCGCAGGGGGCCCCAGGTTGAGCAAGTACTTCCGGGGTTGCGTACTTGGACTCCGGGGTCTGGTACCTGGCACAGGGGTAGCCCAGGTGTCGCAGGGACTGCCGGGTTGGCGCGTGGTAACACCGGCATGTGCTACCTAGCGCAGGGGCCACCCAGCTGACGCAGGGGCCGCCCAGGTGTCTCAGAGGCGGCCGGGGTTGCACACGGGGACTCTGGGGTCGCCCAAGGAGCGTAGGGGCTGCTGGGATTGCGCGCGGTAAAACCTGGGTCTTGTACCTTGCGCAGGGGCCGCCCAGGGTACACAGGGGCTGCCAAGGTGATGCAGGGACTGCTGGGGTGGCACGTTGTACACCGGGGTCTGACCTCTAGAGCAGAGGCCGCCCAGGTGGCACAGGGACTGCCGAGGTTGCGCGCGAGGACGCCCGGGTCTATTATCTGGCGCAGGGGCCCCCAAGGTGGCGCAGTTGCAGCCCAGTTGGCACATGAGTGCCGGCGTTGCGCACTTGGAAGACAGGGTCTCGTATATTGTCAGGGGCCGTCCAGATATCGCATGGGGCGCCCAGGTGTCGCAGAGGTTCCTGGGGTTGAGCGTAGGATGCCCGGGTCTGGTACCTAGCACAGGGGACCCCCAGGTGGCTCAAGGTCTTTCGGGGTTGCACACAGGGACGCTGGGGTGTGGTACATGGTGCAAGGGTCGCCCAGGTGGCACAGGATCTTCTGAGGTTGCACGCGAGGACGCCGGGGTCTGGTACCTGGCGCAAGAGTCCCCCAGGTGGCGCAAGGACTTCCGGGGTTGCACGCGGGGACGCTGGGGTCGGGTACCTAGCGCAGGGGCTCCCAAGGTGTCGCACGGCCTGCCGGCGTGTCTCGCTGGGGTCTGTTATATAGAGGAGGGGACCCCAGGTGGCAAGGACTTCTGCAGTTGCACGCGGGGACGGTGGGGTCTTGTACTTGGCGCAGGGGCCGGCCAGGGACGCCCAGGTGACACTGGGGCTGCTGGGTTTGCACGCGATGATGCCCGTGTCTGGTACCTGGCACAGTGACCGCCCAGGTGGCGCAAAACTGCTGGGGTTGCACGCGGTGACGCCGGGGTCAGACACATGGCACAGGGGCCGCCCAGGTGGTGCAGGAGCTGCCCTTCTGATGCAGGGGTCGCCCAGGTGGTGGGTTGCGCACTTGGACGCCGGGGTCTCATACTGGCTGTGGAGGCCGCCCAGGTGTCTCAGGGGCTGCTGGGGTGGCGCGCATGGACGTCGGGGTCAGGTACATGGTGCAGGGGCCGCCCAGGTGGCGCAGAAACTGCCGGCGTGGCTTGAGGAGACGCCGGGGTCTGGTACCTTGCATGGAGCCGCCCAGTTTGGGCAGGGGCCGCCCATGTGATGCAGAGGCCGCCCTGGTGGCACAGGGACTTCTGGAGTTTCGCACGGGGACCCCGGGGTCTGGTACTTGGTGCAGGGGCCGCCAAGGAGGTGCAGGAGCTGCCGGGGTGGTGCATGCCAGGGTCTGGTACCCAGCACAGGGGCCCCCCAGGGTGCTCAAGGACTTTCGGGGTTGCACGGGGGGATTCTGGGGTCTGGTACATGGTTAACAGGCCGCTGGTGCAGGGGCCGCACAAGAGGCGAAGAGGCATCAGGGGACGCGCAAGTGGATGCCTGGGTCTTGTACATGGTGCAGAGGCGGCCAAGGTGTCGCAATGCCTTCCAGGGTGGCTCCTGGTGACACCGGGGTCTGGTACCTGGTGCAGTGGCGGTCCAGGTGGCGCAGGGGCCGCCCAGGTATCGCAGTGGCTACGGGTGTTGCGTGCACGGATGCTGGGGTCTGGTACCTAGCACAGGGGCCCTCCAGGAGGCTCAAGGACTTTCGGGGTTGCACACGGAGATGCTGGGGTGTTGTACATGGTGCAGGGGCAGCACAGGTGACACAGGGGCTGCCGGGGTTGTGCGCTGTATCACCGGGGTCTTGTACCTGTCGCAGGCGCCGCCCAGGGGACGTAGGGGACGCCCAGGTGGCACAGGGGTTGCTGGGTTTGCGCGCGATGATGCCGGGGTCTGGTACCTGGCTCAGAGGCCGCCCAGGTGGCGCAGTAACTGTCGCGGTTGCACGCGGTGACCCTGGGGTATGATACCTGGCGCAAGGGACACCCAGGTGGTTCAGGGGCCGCCCATGTGACGCAGGGGCCGCCCAGGTGGCGCAGGGGCTGCTGCGTTTGCTCTCAGGCATGCCGGGGTCTGGTACTTGGCACTGGGGGCGCCCAGGTTGCCAGGGGCTCCCGGGGTTGCATACGTGGACGCCGGGGTCTGGTACATGGCTCAGGGGTCGCCCATGCGCCATGTATGAGACCCCGGCATCCACGTGCGCAACCCTGGCAGCCCCTGCACCTCCTGGGCAGCCCCTGTGCCAAGTACCCGACCCCGGCGTCCCTGCACGCCACCCCAGCAGCCCCTGAGCCACCTGGGTGGGCTCTGTACCCGGTACGAGACCCCGGCGTCCAAGTGCGCAACCCCGGCACCCCTGCGGCACCTGGGCTCCACTTTCGTCACCTGGGCAGTCCCTGGGCCAGGTATCAGACCACGGCGTCACCGCGTGCAACTCCGGCAGTTACTGCAACACCTGGGCGGCCCCTGCTCCAGGTACCAGACCCCGGCATCATCACGCGCAAACCCGGCAGCCCCTGTGACACCTGGGCGTCCCCTGCATCCCCTTTGTGGCCCCTGCGACAGGTAGAAGACCCCGGTGTTACCGTGTGCAACCCTGGCAGCCCGTGCGCTCCTTGGGCGACGCCTGCGCCAGGGACCAGACCCCGGCGTCCTCCCGCGCAACCCTGGCTGTCACTGCACAACCTGGGGTACCCTGCGCCAGTTACCTGTCCCCGGCGTCCCCGCAAGCAACCCCTGAAGGCCCTGCGCCACCTGGGCGGCCCCTGCACCACATACCATACCCCAGTGTCCCTGCGTGCTATCGCAAAAGTCCTAGAGCCACATGTGTGTCCCCTTTGCTAGGTACCAGACCCCGGCGTCACCGGGCGCAACCCCGACAGCCTCTGCGACACCTGGGCGGAAACTGCGACACCTGTGCGGCCCCTGTGCCATGTATGAGATCCCGGCGTTCACGTGTGCAACCCCGGCAGCCCATGCGCCTCCTCGATGATGCCTGTGCCAAGTACCAGACTCCGGCGTCCCCGCGCACCATCCCAAAAGTCCCTGTGCCACCTGGGTGTCCTCTGCATCACATGCTCGGCCCCAGCGCCACCTGGGCGGCTCCTGCACCATGTACCAGACCTCGGCGTTCACGTGCGCCACTCCAGAGGCCCTGAGCCACATGGGTGGCCTCTGCACCCGGTACGAGACCCCGGCGTCCAAGTGCGCAACTCCGGCCCCCCTGCGCCACCTGGGCTGCACCTCCATCACCTGGGCCGCCCATCCGCCAGGTACCAGACTCCGGCATCCCCGCGCGCAAACCCGGCAGCCCCTTGACACTTGGGCGTCTCCTGCGTCCTCTGGATGTCCCCTGCACCAGGTACAAGACCCCGGTGTTACCACATGCAACCCTAGTAGCCCCTGCTCTCCTTGGGCTACCCCTGCGCCAGTTACCAGACCCGGCGTCCCCGTGCGCAACCCTGGCAGGCTATGCGACACCTGGGCGGACCTTTTACCAGATACCAGACCCCGGCGTCCCCGTGTGCAAACCCGAAAGTCCTTGAGCCACCTGGTGGGTTCCTGTGCTAGGTTCCAGACCCCGGCATAACCGCGAACCACCACGGCAGGCCCTGCGACACCTGGTGTGCCCCTGCACTAGAAACCAGATGCAGGCGTCCCCGCGCGCCACAGCACCCCTGCGCCACCTGGGCTGCACCTGTGTCACCTAGGCGGCCCCTGCACCAGGTACCAGACACTAGCATCCCCGCACGCCACCCCAGATGTCCCTGTGCAACCTGGGCGGCCTCTGCATCACATGGGCAAACTCTGCGCCACCTGGGCTGCCCCTGCAACATGTACCAGACCCCGGCGTTCCTGAGCACAACCCCGGCAACTCCTGCGCCACCTGGGCGGCCCCTGCGCCAGATGCCAGACCCCAGCGTCCCCGCGCGCCACCCCAGCAGTCCCTGCGCTTCCTGGGCAACCCCTGCTCTGGTACCAGAACCCGGCGTCCACGTACGGAAACCCAGCAGTCCCTTGCCACCCGGGCACCCCCTGTGCCAAGTGCCAGACCCCGGTATACCTGCACGCAATCACAGCAGCCCCTGCGCCACCTGGGTGGCTCCTGCGTTACCTGGGCGGCCCCTGCACCACCTGGGCGGCCCCTCCGCCAGGTATCACACCCCAGCATCCCTGTGCACAATCTCAGCAACCCCTGCGCCACCTGATCAGTCCCTGCACCAGATATCAGACCCCGGCTTCCTCGCGCGCAACCCCGGCAGTTCCTGCGCCACCAGGGTGGCCTCTGCACTAGGGGTCAGACCACGGAGTCCCCGCATGCCACCCTAGCAGTACCTGCGCCACCTTGGCAGCCCCTGCGTCCCCTGGGTGGCCCCTGCGCCAGGAACAAGACCCCGGTGTTACCGTGTGCAACCCCGGCAGCCCCTAAATTCCTTGGGTGACACCGTCGTCCCTTTTCACAACCCCAGCATCCTCTGAGACATATGGGCGGCCGTTGCGAACCTGGGCGGCCCCTGCGCCAGGTACCAGAAGCCAGCGTTACCACGCGCCAACCCAGCAGTCCCTGCGCTCCATGGGTGACCCCTTTGCCAGGTACCAGACCCTGGCATCCCCGCGCGCAACCCCGGCAGCCCCTTGCAACTGGGCTGCCCATTCGCCAGGGACCAGACTCCGGCCCTGCGTCACCTGGTCGGCCCCTGCGCAAGGTACGAGACCCCAGCGTCCAAGTGCGCAACCCCGGCACCCCTGCACCACCTGGGCTGCATCACCTGGGTGGCCCCTGTGCCAGGTATCAGGCGACAGCATTTCCGTGGGCCACCCCAGCACTCCCTGCTCTTCCTGGGCAAACCCTGAGCCAGGTGCAAGACCCCGGCGTGCACTTATGCTACCCTGGCATCCCCTCCCCACTTGGGCGCCCCCCGTGCCAAGTACCAGACACCGGCATGCCTGAGAGCAACAGCAGCAGCCCCTGCGCCACCTGGGCGGCCCCTGCATCACATGGGCAGCCCCTGAGCCAGGTATCAGACCCCGGGGTCACCGCGTGCAACCCCGCAGTTGCTGCGCCACCTGGGCAGACCCTGCGCCAGGTACCAGACACCGGCCTCATTGCGCTCAACCCCGGCAGCCCCTACGCTCCGTGGGTGACACCTGCAACAGGTACCATGCCTCAGCGTACTCGCGCATAAGCCCAGCTGTCACTGCACCACCTGGGTTCCCCTGCGCCAGGTACCTGACCCCGGCGTCCCCGCGCGCAACCACGGCAGGCTATGTGACACCTGGGCAGCGCATGCGCCAGATACCAGATCCCGGCGATCCCGCGTGCAACCCCGAAAGTCCTTGAGCCCCGTGGGGGAATCCTGTGCTAGTTACCTGACCCCGGCGTCCCCGAAAGCAACCTCTGCAGGCCCTGCTCCACCTGGGCGGCCCCTGCACCACATACCACACCCCAGTGTCCCCGTGTGCTACCGCAAAAGTCCTAGAACCACATGTGTGTCCCCTTTGCAAGGTACCAGACCCCGGCAACACCGCGCACAACCCCATCAGCCTCTGCGACACCTGGGCGGAAACTGCGACACCTGTGCGGCCCCTGTGCCATGTACGAGATACCGGCGTTAACGTGCGCAACCCCGGCGGCCCCGGCGCCTCCGGGACAGCCCCTGCGCCAAGTACCAGACCCCGGCCTCCCCGCCCCCCATCCCAAAAGTCTCTGTGCCACCTGGTCGGCCTCTGCATCACATGCTCAGCCCCAGCGCCTCCTGGGCTGCTCCTGCACCATGTAACAGACCTCGGCGTCCACGTGTGCCACTCCAGAGGCCCTGAGCCACATGGGCGGCCTCTGCAACCAGTATGAGACCCCGGCGTCCAAGTGCGCAACCCCGGCCCCCCTGCGCCACCTGGGCTGCACCTCCGTCACCTGGGCCGCCCGTGCGCCAGGTACCAGACTCCGGCATCCCCACATTCAAACCCGGCAGCCCCTGTGACACTTGGGCATCCCCTGTGTCCTCTGGTTTTCCCCTGCGCCAGGTACAAGACCCCGGTGTTACCACGCGCAAACCCGGCAGTCCCTGCTCTCCTTGGGCGACCCCTGCTCCAGTTACCAGACCCAGCCTCCCCGTGCGCAACCCCGGCAGGCTCTGCGACACCTGGGCGGCCCATGCGACACCTGGGCAGCCCCTGCGCCATGTACGAGACACCGGCATCCACGTTCGCAACCTCGGCAGCCCGTTCGCCTCCTGGGCGGCCCCTGCACCAAGTGCCAGACACCGGCGTCCTGCGGGCCACCCCAGAATTCCCTGTGCCACCTGGGCGGCCTCTGCATCACATGGGCAGCCCCTGCGCCACCTGGGTTGCTCCTGCACCATGTACCAGACCCCGGCGTCCACTCACGCCACACCAGAAACCCCTGAGACACCTGAGCGGCCTCAGCACCCGGTATGAGACCCCGGCATCCAAGTGCGCAACCCCGGCACCCCTGCACCACCTGAGCGTCCCCTGTGTCCCCTGGGCAGCCCCTGAGCCAGGTACAAGACCCCGGTGTTACTGCGAAACACCTCGCGTGCAACCCCGATAGTCCTTGAGTCACCTGGGGGGCCCCTTTGCTAGGTACTAGACCCCGGCGTCACCGCGAAACACCCCGGCAGGTGCTGTGCCACCTGGGCTGCCCCTGCGCCAGTACCAGATCCTGGCGTCCCCGCGTGCAACCCCGGCATTCCTGCACCACCTGTGCGGCCTCTGCTCTAGGGGTCAGACCCCGGTGTCCCCCTGCGCCACCTTGGCAGCCCCTGGCCAGGTACCAGACCCCGGCATCCCCGCTTGTAAACCTGGCAGCCCCTGTGCCACCTGGGCGTCCCCTGCGTCCCCTGGGCGGCCCCTGCGCCAGGTAGAAGACTCCTGTGTTACCGCGCGAAACACCGGCAGCCCCTGCGCTCCTTGGGCGACCCCTGCGCCAGGTACCAGACCCGGGCATCTCCGCGTGCAACCCCGGCATCCCCTGCCAACTGGGCTGCCCCTTCACGGGTACCAGATTCCGCCGTCCAAGCGCGCCTCCCCGGTATTCAATGCACCACCTGGGCGGCCCCTGCGCGAGGTACCAGTCCCCGGTGTCCTTGTGTGCAACCGCAGAATTCCTTACTCCACCTGGAGTCCCCTGTGCTAGGTACCAGATTTCGGCGTTCTCTGGCACAATAATGGCAGTTCCTGTGCCACCTGGGCGACCTCTGCCCCAGGTACCTGACCCCGGCATTCCCGCGCATAACCTCGGCAGGCTATGTGGACCTTGCGCCAGGTACAAGACCCCGGATTTACTGCGTGCAACCCCGCAATACCTGCGCTCCTTGGGCGACCCCTGCGCCAGGTACCAAACCCGGCATCCCCTTGCGCAACCCGGGCATGCTATGAGACACCTGGGAGGTCCGTGCGCCAGATACCAGACCCCGGAGTCCCCGTGTACAACCCTGAAAGTCCTTGAGCGAACTGGGGGCTCCTGTGCTAGTTTCCAGACCCCAGCGTAACCGCAAGCCACCATGGCAGGCCCTGCCACACCAGGGGTGCCCCTTCGCTAGATTCCAGACCATGGCGTCCCCGAGTGCAACCCCGGAAATCCTTGCCCCACCTGGGGGACCCCTGCTCCAGGAACCTGACCCCGGCGTCCTCGCTCACAACCCCGGCAGTTCCTGTGCCACCTGGGCGACCCCTGCACCATGTACCACACCCCAGCGTACCGCATGCAACCCCGAAAGTCCTTGAGGCACCTAGGGGTCCCCTGTGCTAGGTACCAGACCCTGGCGTCACAGCGCGCAACCCCGGTAGACTCTTCGACACCTGGATGGCCCCTGTGATACCTGGGCAGCCCCAGAAATATACGAAACCCCGGCGTCAACGTTTGCAACCCCGGCAGCCACTGCGCCTCCTGGGTGGCCATTGCACCAAGTACCAGACCCTGGAGTCCCTGCGCTCCTCCCGTGCATCCCCTGTGCCACCTTGGCGGCCTTGGCACCCAGACGGTACTCCGGCGTCCAAGTGTGCAACCCTGGCACCCCTGCGCCAACTGGGCTGCACCTAGTCACCTGGGCGGCTCCTGAGCCAAGTACCAGATGCCGGCGTTACCGCGCGCCACCCCGGCAGTCCCTGCACTCCCTGGGCGACCCCTGCGCTAGGTACCAACCCCAGGGTCCAGGTACGCAACCCTGGCAGCCAGTCGCCACCTGGGACCCCCCGGTGCCAATTACCAGACCCTGGCATAGCTGCGTGCATCCACAGCAGCCCCTGGCCACCTCGGCGGCCCCTGCATAAGAAGGGAGATTACTGCACCACTTGGGTGGCAACTGCACCAGGTATTAGGCCCCGGCATCACGGTTTGCAACCCCGGCAGTTCGTGCGCCACCTGGGAGGCCCCTGCGCCAGGTACCAGACACCGGCATCATCGCGGGCAAACCCGGCAGCCCCTGTGCCGCCTGGGCGTCCCGTGCGTCCACTGTGCGGTCCCTGCGCCTGGTACAAGACCCCGGTGTTACCGAGCGCAACCCCGGCAGCCCTGGCGTTCCCTGGGCGACGCCTGGCAGCCAGTGTACCTCCTTGGCGGCCCCTGCACCAGTACCAGAGCCCGGCGTCCCTGCGCACCATCCCAGAAGTCCCTGTGCCACCTGGGTGGCCCCTGCATTACATGGGCGGCCCCTGCACCACCTGGGCAGTCCTCGCGCCAGGTATCTGACCCCGGCGTCACCGCGTGCAACCCCCGGCAGTTACTGCGCCACCTGTGCAGCCCCTACACCAGGTACCAGACCCCGACATCCACGTGCGCAACCCCGGCAGCCCCTGTGCCTTCTGGGCAGCCCCTTCGCCATGTATAGACCCGGGCGTCCCCACGCGCCATCCCAGAAGTCGCTGTGCCACATGGGCGGCCGCTGCATCACACGGGCGGCCCCTGCTTCACTTGGGAGGCTCCTGCACCATGTACCTGACGCCGTCGTCACCGCGTGCCACTACAGAGGCCCTGAGTCACCTGGGTGGCCTCTGCACCTGGTACGAGACCCTGGCGTCCAAGTGCGAAACCCCAGCCCCCCTGTGCCACCTGGGCTGCACCTGTGTCACCTGGGCGGCCCCTGCACCAGGTACCAGACACCGACGTCCCCGCGAGCAACCCCGGGAGGCTATGCGATACCAGGGTGGCCCCTACACCAGATACCAGACCCCGGCGTTCCCTTGTGCAACCTCGAAAGTCCTTCAGCCACCTGGGGTGCTCCTGTGGTAGGTATAAGACCCCGTCATCTCCTCATGCAACCCCGGAAGTCCTTGAGCCCCCTGGGGTACTCCTGTGCTAGGTATCAGACCCCGGCATCCATGTGCGATACCGGGCAGCCCCTGAACCTCCTTGTCGGCGCCTGCGCCATGTACCAGTCCCCAGCATCCCCGCGCGGCACCCCAGAAGTTCCTGTGCCACCTGGGCGGCCTCTGCATCACATGGGCAGCTCCTGCGCCAACTGGGTGGCTCCTGCACCAGGTACCAGACCCCGGCGTCTCCTCGCGCCACGCCGGTAGTCCCTGTGCCACTTGGGCGACCACTGCATTACATGGGCGGCCCCTGTGCCACCTGGGGTCCCGTGCGTTACGTACCAGACCCCGACCACCTTCCGCACAATAATGGCAGTTCCTGCGCCACCTGGGCCAACCCTGTGCCAGGTATCTGACCCCGGAGTCCCCACGCGCAAGAACCGCAGGCTATGTGACACCTGAACGGCCCCTGAATCATGTACCAGACCCTGGCGTCCCCACGTGCAACCCCGAAAGACCTTGAGCCCCCTGGGGGGCCCCTGTGCTAGGTACCCGACCCCAGCGTCCACGTGGGAAAACCCAGAAGCCCCTGCACCTCCTGGGCGGCCCCTGCACCAAGTAACCGACATTGGCGTCCCCGCACGCCACCCCAGAATTCTCTGTGTCACCTGGGCGGCCCCTGCATCACATCGGCGGCCCCTACGCCACCTGGGCGGCTACTTTGCCAGGTACCAGATGCCGGCGTTACCGCGCGCCACCCCGGCAGTCCCTGCACTCCCTGGGCGACCCCTGCGCCAGGTACCAGACCCCGGCATCCACGTATGTAACCCCGGCAGCCCCTCGCCACCTGGGCGCCCCCTGTGCCAAGGACCAGACTCCTGCATGTCTGCGCGCAACCGCAGCAGACCCTGCGCCACCTAGGCAGCCCCTGCATCACATGGGCGGCCCCTGCACCACATTGGCGGCCCCTGTGACAGGTATCAGACCCCGGGGTCACCGCTTGCAACCCCGGCAGTTCTTGTACCACCTGTTTGACCCCTGAGCCAGATATTAGACCCCGGCATCCCCACGTGCAACCCCGAAAGTCCTAGAGCCACCTGGGGGCCCCTGTGCTAGGTACCAGACCCCAGCATCCCCGCTTGCCACCCAAAAATTCCTTGAGCCACCTGGGGAGCCCCTGTGCCAGGTACCAGACCCCGGCGTCCTCGCGCGACACCCCAGTAGTACTTGTACTACCTGGGGGGCACCTGTGCTAGGTTCCAGACCCCGGCGTCATCGCGCACAACCACGGCGGTTCCTGCGCCTCCTGGGCGACCCCTGTACCAGGTACCTAACCCGACATTCCCGAGTGCAACCCCAGCAAGCCCTGCGACACCTGGGCGGCTACTGCGCAAGCTACCAAACCCCAACATCCCCGCGTACAGCCCTGGCAGTCCCGGCACCACCTGGGCGGCCCTCTGCCAATGGGGTAAGGCCACGGTGTCCCCGCGTGCCATCCCGGCAAGCCCTGCGCCAACTGTGCGGCCCTTGTACCAGTTACCAGACCCCGCTGTCCCGGCGCGCCACCCTGGCAGTCAATGCGCCACCTGGACACCCCCTTAGCCAAGTACCAGACCCCGGTGTCCCCGCGCGCAACCCCGGCAGCCCCTGCGCCACATGGGCGGCCCGTGCACCATGTACCAGACCCCGGCGACCACGTGCGACACCCCAGCAGCCCCGAGACACCTGGGCGGACTTTGCACCCGGTATGAGACCCTGGCGTCCCAGTGCGCAACCCCGGCATCCCTGTGCCACCTGGGCTGCACCTGCGTCACATGGGCCGCCCCAGCGCCAGGTACCAGACTCCGAATACCCGCGCACAAACCCGGCAGCTCCTGCACTCCTTGGGCGACCCCTGTGCCAGGTACCAGACCCGGCATCCCCATGTGTAACCCCGAAAGCCCCTGCCATCTGGTCTGCCCCTTCGCCACGTACCAGACCCCTGGCGCAGTGGTTGCCAAGGTGGAGCAGGAACTGCTGAGGTTGCGTGCGAGGACACCGGGGTCTGGTATTGGCGCAGGGGCCGCCCAGATATCGCATAGCCTGTGGGTGTTGTGCGCGGGATGCCGGGGTCAGGTACGTGGCACAGGGGTCGCCCAGGTTGCGCAGGAAATGCTATTATTCTGCGCGAGGATGCCGGGGTCTCGTACCTAGCACAGGGGACCCCATGTGGCGCAAGGACTTCCGGGGTTGCACGTGAGGACGCCGGGGTCTGGTACCCGGCACAGGTGTCGCCCAAGGAGCGCAGGGGCTGCCGGGGTTATGCGCGGTAACACCGGCGTCTTGTACGTGGCACAGGGGCCACCCAGGGGACGTAGGGGACGCCTAGGTGGTATAGGGGCTGCCGGGTTTGCGTGCAGGAATGCTGGGGTCTGGTACCGGGCGCAGGGGACGCCAACGTGGCGAAGGGACTGCTTGGGTGTCACGCGGGGACACTGGGGACTGACCCCTAGCGCAGGCGCCGCCCAGGAGGTGCAGGGACTGCCGGGGTTGTACGCGTGGACACCGGGGTCTGGTACTGGCACAGGTTCCGTCCAGGTGGCACAGGGCCTGCCAGGGTGTTTCGCGGTGAAGCCGGCGTCTGTTACCTAGAACAGGGCCCCCCAGGTGGCTCAATGACTTTCGGGTTTGCACGTGGGGAAGCCGGTGTCAGGTACCTGATGCAGGGATCTCACAGGTGGCATAGGAACTGTCGTGGTTGTGCACGAGGATGCGGGGGTCTGGTACCAAGCACAGGGGGCCCCAAGATGGCGCAAGGACATCCGGGGTTCGAGCGAGGACTCTGGGGTCTGGTACCTGGCGCAGGGACCGCCCAGATGGCGCAGTGACTGCTGGGGTTGCGCACGGGGACGGCGGTGTCTGGAACATGGCGAAGGGGCAGCCCAGATGACAGGGGATGCCGGGGTTGCGCACGGGGACGCCGGGTCTGGTACCTGGCATAGGGGTCGCCCAAGGAGCAAAGGGGCTGCCGTGGTTGCGCGCTGTATCACCGGTGTCTGGTACCTGGCGCAGGAGACTCCCAGGGGACGCAAGGGACGCCCAGGTGGCACAGGGGCTGCTGGGTTGTGAGCGGTAACACCGGGGACTTGTACCTGGCGCAGGGGCCGCCCAGGGCTCGTAGGGGACACCTAGGTGGTACAGGGGCTGCCGGGTTTGCGCGCGGGGATGCTGGGGTCTGGTACCTGGTGCAGGGGCCGCCAGGTGGTGCGTGAGGACGCTGGGTTCTGGTGCTTGGTGCAGGGGCCGCCCAGGTGACCGCAGGTGCAGCCCAGGTGGCGCATGGTGCTGGGATTGCGCACTTGGACGTCGGAGTCTCGTACCGTGTGCAGAGGCCGCCCAGGTGGCTCAGGGGCTGCTGGGGTGGCGCGCGGGGACACCGGGGTCTGGTACCTGGCGCAGGCGTAGCCCAAGGAGCGCAGGGGCTGCTGGGGTTACGCACGTGGACGCCGGGGTCTCGTATATTGTAAGGGGCCACCAAGGTTCTGTAGGGGCCACCCAGGTGTCTCAGATGCTGCCGGAGTTGAATGTGGTGACGCCGGGATCTGATACCTAGCACCGGGGGCCCCCAGGTGTCTCAAGTACATTCGGGTTTGCAAGCGGGGACACTGGGGTGTGGTACATGGTGCAGGGGTCACCCAGGTGGCACAGGAACTACCGGGATTGTGTGTGAGGACGCCGGGGTCAGGTACCTGGCGCAGGGCTCCCCCATTTGGCGCAAGGATTTCCGGGGTTGCACGCGGGGACGCCGGGGTCTGGTACCTAGTGTAGGGGCACTCGAGGTGTCGCAGGACCTGCCGGGGTGGCTCTCGGTTACACCGGGGTCTGGTAACTAGCACAGGAGCCCCCATGGTGGCTCAAGGACTTTTGGGTTGCACACGGGGACTCCGGGGTCTGGTATGTGGCACAGGGACCGCCCAGGTGTCACATAGCCTGCTGGGGTTGCGCACGGGGACGGCAGGGTCTGGTACTTGGCGCAGGGACCGCCCATTTGACACAGGTTCAGCCCAGTTTGCGCAGGGGTGCCGGGGTTGCACACTTGAACGCCGGGGTCTCCAACTGGTTGCAGAGGCCTCCCAGGAAGCTGAAGGCCTCTGGAGTGGCTCTCGTGGAAGCCGGGGTCAGGTACATGGTGCAAGAGTCGCCCAGGTGGCTCAGGGGCCGAACATGTGATGTAGAGGCCACCCAGGTTGCACAGGGACTTCTGGGATGGCGCGCGCAGACGCCGGGGTCTGGTACGTGGCGCAGGGGCTGCCCAGGAGGCGCAGGGGCTGCCGGGGTTGCGCACGTGGATGCCGGTGTCTCGTACATGGCGCAAGGGCCACGCATGTCGCTCAAGGATTTTCGGGGTTGCAAGCGGGGACGCTGGGATGTGGTACTTGGTGCAGGGGCTGCCCAGGTGGCGCAGGAGCTGCCGGGGTTGCGTGCGGGGATTCCGGGGTCAGGTACCTGGTGCAGGGGACCCCGTATGTTGCAGTGACAGCTGGGGTTGCGCGCGAGGACGCCAGGGTCTGTTACCTGCTGCAGGCGTTGCCCAAGGAGCTCAGGGGCTGCCGGGGTTGCGTCTTATACCTGGCACAGGGGCCGCCCAGGGGACGCAGGCGACGCCCAGGTTGCACAGGGGCTGCCATGTTTGCGCGCGATGATTCCGGGGTATGGTACCTGGCGAAGGGCACGCCCAAGTGGCACAGTAACTGCCGGCGTGGCACGCGGTGAAGCCGGGTCTGATACATGGCGCAGGGGCCGCGCATGTGATGCAGGGGCAGGCCAGATGGCGCAGGGGCTGCTGCAGATGCTCACAGGCATGCTGGGGTCTGGTACATGGGACTGGGCTCGCCCAGGTGGCGAGGGGCTGCCGGTGATGGGTAAGTGGACACCGGGGTCTGACACCTGGTGCAGGAGTCACCCAGGGAAGGCAGGGACTGCCGGGGTGGAGCGCAGTAACCCCGGCGCCTGGTACCTGGCGCAGGGGCCTCCCAGGTGATGTAGGTGCAGCGCAGGTAGTATAGGGGTGCCGGGGTTGCGCACTTGGACGCCATGGTCTCGTACCGGGTGAAGAAGCCACCAAGGTGGCTAAGGGGCTGCCGGGGTTGCACGCGGTAACAACGGGGTCTTGTACCGGACGCACTGGCCGCTCAGGGGACGCAGGGGAAGCCCAGGTGGCACAGGGGCTTTCGGGTTTGTGCGCCGGGATCCTGGGGTCTTGTACCTAGCACAGGGACCGCCAAGGTGGTGCTGGCCTGACGGGTGGCTCGCGGTGACACAGGGGTCTGGTACTTGCACGGGGTGACGCCAGGGACGGGTACTTAGCGCATTGGCCCCCCAGGTGTCGCAGGGCCTGAGCGGTGGCTCGCGGTGAAGCCAGGTCTGGTACCGTGCACAGGGGCCCCCCAGGTGGCTCAAGGACTTTCGGGGCTGCACGCAGGGACCCCGGGGTCTGGTATCTGACGCAGGGGCCGCCCAGGTGTCGTATAGCCAGCCGGTGTTGCGCACGGAGATGCCGTGGTCAGGTATCTGGCGCAGGGGTCGCCGAGGGGGCGCAGGAACTGCCATATTTGTGCGTGAGGACGCTGGGGTCTGGTACCTAGCGTAGGGGACCCCAGGTGGTGCAAGGACTTCCGGGGTTGCGCGCGAGGACGCCGGGGTATGGTACCGGGCGCAGGGACCGCCCAGGTGGCCCAGTGACTTCCGTGTTGTCTCGCGGGAACAGCGGGGTCTGGTACCTGCTGAAGGGGCAGCCCAATTGGCAGGGGCTGCCGGGTTTACACGTGGGGATGCTGGAGTCTGGTACCTGGCGCAGGGGCCGCCAAGGTGGTGCAGGGACTGCTGGGGTGGCACGCGGGGACACCGGAGACTGGTATCTGCGCAGGGGCCACCCTTAGGCACAGGGCCTGTTGGGTGGCTCGCGGTGACACTGGGGTGAGGTACCTAGCACAGGGGCCCCCCAGGTAGCTCAAGGACTTTCGGAGTTGCACAGGGTTCGAACAGATGGCACAGGGGCTGCTGCGGTTATGCGCAGGCATGCCGGTGTCTGGTACTTGGCATAGGGGCGTCCAGGTGGTGAGTGGCTGCCGGGGTTGTGTGCGTGGACGTCGGGGCCTTCTAATTGGCGCAGTGGTTGCCCAGGTAGCACAGGGACTGCCGGGGTGGCATGCGGTAACGCCAGCGTCTGGTACCTGGTGCAGGGGCCACCCAGGTGACACAGGTACAGCCCAGGTGTCACAGAGGTGCCAGGGTTGCATGCTTGGACGCCGGGGAACAATACTGGGTGCAGAGGCCGCCCAGGTGGCTCAGGGTCTGCTGGGTGGGACACGTGGACATCGGAGTCTGGTACATGGTGCAGGGACAGCATAGGTGGTGCAGGGACTGCCAGGGTGGTGCGAGGAGACGATGGGGTCTGGTACCTCGCGTAGGAGCCACCCAGGTCTCGCAGGGGCCGCCCATGTGATGCAGAGGCCACCCAGGTGGCACAGGGAATTCTGGGGTGGCACGCGGGGACGCCAGGGTCTGGTACTTGGTGCAGGTTTCGCCCAGGAAGCGCCGGGGCTGCCGGGGTTGCGCACGTCGACGCCGGGGTCTCGTACAAGGTGCAGGAGCCACCCAGGTGTCACAGAGGCCGCCCAGGTGTCTCAGAGGCTGCCGGGGTTGCTCGCGGTGACGCCGCGGTCTGGTACCTAGCACAGGGGCCACGCATGTGGCCCTAGGACTTTCGGGGTTGCACGCGGGGACGCTGGGGTTTGATACTTGGGGAGGGGCCGCCCAGGTGGTGCAGGGGCTGCCCATGTGATGTAAGGACCGCCCAGGTGGCGCAGGGGCTGCTGCGGTTGCTCTCAGGCATGCAGGGGTCTGGTACTTGGCACCGGGGGTGCCCAGGTTGCAAGGGGCAGCCGGGGTTGCGTACATGGAAACCGGGGTCTGGCACCTGGCTCAGGGTTCGCCCAGGGAGCGCAGGGACTGCCGGGGTGGTGCGCGGTAATGCTGGCGTCGGGTACCTGGCACAGGGGCGGCCCAGGTGACGCAGGTGCAGCTCAGGTGGTACAGGGGTGCCGGGGATGAGCACTTGGAGACTGGGATATCGTACTGGGTGCAGAAGCCGCAAAGGTAGACAGGAGCTGCCGGAGTTGCGCACGGGAACGCCGGGATCTGGTACCTGGTGCAGTAGTCGCCCAGGGAGCATCAGGGCTACTGGGGTTGCACGGGGAAAAACCGGGGTCTTGTACTTGGTGCAGGGACTGCCCAGGGTACAAAGGGGACGCCCAGTCGGCACAGGGGCTGCCGGGATCACGCGCAATGATGCCGTCTGATACCTGGCGCAGGGGCCTCCCAGGTGGTGCAGGAGCAGCCCTTCTGATGCAGGGGCCACCCAGGGGACGCAGGGGACGCCTCAGTGGTACAGGGGCTGCCGGGTTTGCTTGTGGGGTTGCCGTGGTCTGGTACCTGGCGCAGGGGCCCCCCAGGTAGCTCAAGGACTTTCGGGATTGCACGCTTGGACGCCGAGGTCTGGTATCTGACGCATGGGCCACCCCGGTGTCGCATAGACTGCCAGGGTTGCGCGCGGGGACGCCGGGGACAGGTCCCTGGTGCAGGGGTCGCTGAAGTGTCGCAGGAACTGCCATTGTTGTGCGCGAGGAGGCCGGGGTCTGGTACCTAGTGCACGGGACCCCAGCTGGCATAAGGACTTCCGGGGTTGTGCGCGAGGATGACGGGGTAAGAGACATGGCGCAAGGAATGCCCAGGTGGCGCAGTAACTACCGGGGAGGTGCGCTGGGATGGCGGGGTCTGGTACCTGCGAAGGGGAAGCCCCATTGGCAGTGGCTGCCGGGGTTGCGTGCGGGAGCGCCGGGGTCTGGTACCAGGCGCAGGGGTCGCCCAAGTAGTTCAGGGGCTGAAGGGGTTTCGCGCGGTAACACAGGGGTCTTGTACCTGGCTAAGGGGCCGCTCAGGGGACGCAGGGGACACCCAGGTGGAACAGGGGCTGCCGGGTTTGCACGTGGGGATGCCGGGGTCTGGTACCTGGCGCAGGGTCTGCCAAGGTGGCAAAGGGACTGCTGGGGTGGCACGCGGGGACACCGGGGTCTGACCCCTAGCGCAGAGGCCACCCAGGTGGCGCAAGGATTTCTGGGGTTGCACACGGGGACGCCGGGGTCTGTTACTGGCACAGGGTCCGCCCAGGTGACGCAGGTGCATCCCAGGTGGCGCAGGGGTGCAGGGGTTGCGCACTTGGACGCCGGTGTCTCGTACCGGGTGCTGAGGCCGCCCAGGTGTCTCAGGGGCTGCTGGTGTGGCATGCGTGGATGCCGGGGTCTGTTACATGATGTAGGAGCCGCCCTGTTGGCGCAGGGGTTGCCCATGTGATGCAGAGGCCGCCCAGGTGGCACAGGGACTTCTGGGGTGTCGCACGTGGTCGCCGGGGTCTGGTACATGGTGCAGGGGCCTCCCAGGTGGCGCTGGGACTGACAGGGTGCGCGCGGGTATGCCGGGGTCTGGTACCTGGCTAAGGGGGCTTCCAGGTGGCGCAGGGCCTGCTGGGGTGTTTCGTTTAGAAGCCGGGGTCTGGTACTTAGCACAGGGCCCCCCATGTTGGTCAAGGACATCGGGGTTGCACGTGGGGACGCCGGGGTCAGGTAATTGGAGTAGGGGGGCCCACGTGGCGAGGGGCTGCCGCGGTTGCGTATGTGGACGCTGGGGTCTGGTACCTGGTGCAGAGGTCGCCGAGGGAGTGCAGGGACTTCCGGGTTGGTGCGCGGTAACGCCGGCGTCTGGTACTTGGCCAAGGTGCCGCCCAGGTGACGCAGGTGCAGCCCAGGTGGCGCAGGGTTTGCGCACTAGGACTCCGGGGTCTCGTACTGGGTGCAGAGGCCGCCAAGGTGGCTCAGGGGCTCCGGGGGTGACGCGCGGGGACGGCGGGGTCTGGTACTTGGCACAGGGCCACCCAGGAGGAACAGGAGCTGCTGGGGTTGCGCACGTGGACGCCGAGGTCTCGTATAATGTCAGGGGCCTCCCAGGTGTCGCAGAGGCTGCCAAACTTGGCGCGGTGACGCCTGGGTCTGTTACCTAGCACAGGGTCCCCCCGGGTGGTTCATGGACTTTCGGGGTTGCACGTGGGGATGCTGGGGTGTGGTACACGGTGCAGGGGTCGCACAGGTCGTATAAGAACTTCCGGGGTTGCACGCGGGGACGCCGGGGTCTGGTACCTAGCGCAGGGGCACCCCAGGTATCTCAGGGTCTGCCGTGGTGGCTCGTGGTTACGCAGGGGTCTGGTACATAGCACAGGAGCCCCCCAGGTGGCTCTAGGACTTTCGGGGTTACACAAGGGGACGTCGGGGTCTGGTATCTGGTGCAGGAGTCACCCAGGTGTCACATAGCCTGCAGGGGTTGCTCGCGGTGACATCGGTGTCTGGTTCCTGGCGCAGGGGCCGCCCAGGTGACACCAGTGCAGCCCAGGTGGTGCAGGGGGGCCGGGTTGCGCACTTGGACGCCGGGGTCTCGTACCGTGTGCAGAGGTCGCCCAGGTAGCTCAGGGCCTCTGGAGTGGCGTGTGTGGACTCCGGGGTCAGGTACATGGTGCAATAGCCTCCCAGGTGGTGCAGGGGCTGCCCATGTGATTCAGAGGCCGCCCAGGTGGCACAGAGACTTCTGGTATAGCGTGTGGGGATGCCTGGGTCTGGTAACTGGTGCAGGGGCCCAGGAGGAACTGCCATTGTTGAACTGCCATTGTTGTGCGCGAGAACCCTGGGGTCTGTTACCTAGTGCAATGGACCCCAGGTGGCGCAAGGACTTACGGGGTTCTGCGCGAGGTTGCTCGGGTCTGGTACCTGGGGCAGTGGTTGCCCAGGTGATGCAGGTGCAGTCCAGGTGGTGCAGGGGGGCCGGGTTGGGCACTAGGACGCCGGGGTCTTATACCGGGTGCAGAGGCCGCCCAGGTGGCTCAGGGCCTCTGGAGTGGCGCACGTGGACGCCGGGGTCTGGTACATGATGCAGGAGCCCCCCAGGTGTCGCAGGGTGGGCCATGTGATACAGAGGCCGCCCTGGTGTCGCCAAGGCTGCCGGTTTTGCGCGCGGGGATACCGGGGTCTGGTACCTAGCACAGGGGCCACGCATGTGGCTCTAGGACTTTTAGGGTTGCACGAGGGGACGCTGGGGTGTGGTACATGGTGCAGGGGCCCCCCAAGTGGCGCAAGGTCTTCCGTGGTTGCGCGCAAGGACGCCGTCGTCTGGGACCTGCCGCAGGGACCGCCCAGGTGGCGCAGGGACTGCCGGGGTGGTGCGGGGGATAGGCGGAATCTGGTACCTGGTGACGGGGCAGCCCAGTTGTCAAAGGCTGCCGGGGTTGCGCGCGGGGACGCCGGGGTCTGGTACTTGGCGCAGGGTCCATTCAGGGACACAGGGGATGCCCAGGTTGCACAGGGTCTGCCTGGTTTACGTGCAGGGATGCCGGGTACAGGTACCTGTTGCAGGGGCCGCCAAGGTGGGGCAGGGATTGCTGGGTTATCACTTGGGGACACCGGGGTCTTGTATCTGGCACAGGGGCCTCTAAGTTTGGGCAGGGATTACTGGGGTGGCACTTAGGGACACCAGGGTCTTGTATCTGGCACAGGGGCCACCAAGGTTGCGCAGGGCCTGCCGGGGTGGCTTGCGGTGACGCCGGGGTCTGGTACCTAGCACAGGGGCCCCTGAGGTGGCTCAACGACTTTTGGGATTGCACGCGGGATGCCGGGGTCTGGTATCTCCCGCAGGGGCCGACCAGGTGGCGCAAGGACTTCCGCGGTTGCACACGGGGATGGTGGGGACTGGTACCTGGCGAAGGAGCAGCCCAGTAGGCGCAAGAACTGCCATTGTTGTGCGCGAGGACGCCGGGGTCTGGTACCTAGCGCAGGGGACCCCAGGTGGCACAAGGACTTCCGGAGTTACGCGCGAGGACGCCGGGGTATGGTACTTGGCACAGGTGCCCACCAGGTGACGCAGGTGCATCCCAGATGGTGCAGGGGTGCCGATGTTGTGTACTGGAACGCCGGGGTCAAGTACCGGTTGCAGAGTCCGCACAGGTGTCTCAGGTGCTGCTGGGGTGGCGCATGGAGACACTGGGGTCTGGTACTTGGTGCAGGGGCTGCCCAGGAGGTGCAGGGGCTACCGGGGTTGCGCACGTGGACGCCGGGGTCTCGTACATGGCACAGGGGCCCCCCAGGTGGCTCAAGGACTTTCGGGGACGCTGGGGTGTGGTACATGTTGCAGAGGTCGCCCAGGTGGTGGCCCCTGTGCTAGGTACCAGACCCCAGCGTCACCGCACGCAACCCCAGCAGCCTCTGCGCCACCTGGACTGCACCTGCTTCACCTGGGAGGCCCCTGAACCAGGTACCAGACCCTGGCGTGTCCGCGCGCCACCCCAGAAGTCCCTGTGCCACCTAGGCGGCCTCTACTTCACATGGGTAACCCCTGGGCCACCTGGGCGGCCCCTGCGCCAGATGCCAGACCCCTGCGTCCCCGCGTGCATCCCCTGAGTGGCCTCTGCGCTAGGGGTCAGACCCCGGTGTCCCCGCGTGCTACCTGATCAGTCCCTCGCCACCTTGGCAGCCGCTGCGCCAGGTACCGGACTCCGGCATCACCGCGAGCTAACCCGGCAGCCCCTGTGCCACCTCGGCGTCCCCTGCGTCCCCTGGGCGGTCCATGCGCCAGTTACGAGACCCCGGCATCCAAGTGCGCAACCCCCGCACCTCTGCACCATCTGGGCAGCGCCTGCGTCACCTGTGCGACCCCTGTTCCAGGTACCAGACGCCGGCGTTACCGTGCGCCACCCTGGCAGTCCCTGCTCTCCCTGGGCGACCCCTGTGTCTGGTGCCTGTCCACGGCATCCACGTACGCAACCCCGGCAGTCCCTCGCCACCTGGGCGACTCGGTGCCAAGTACAAGAACTGTGGCATGTCTTTGAGCAACCACAGCAGCCCCTGTGCCACTTGGGTGGCCTCTGCATCACATGGGCGGCCCTTGCACCACCTGTGCGGCTCCTGCACCATGTACCAGACCCCGGCGTCCACGTGCACCACCCCAGCAGACCCTGAGCCACCTGGCCGGCCTCTGCACCCGGTACGAGACCCCGGCATCCAATTGCACAACCCAGGCACCCCTGCGCCACCTGGGCTGCACCTGCGTCACCTTGGCAGCCCCTGCACCAGGTACCAGACCCCTGCATCCCCGCGTAAAACCCCCGCAGTCCCTGTGACACCTGGGCGGCCCCTACGCCAGGTACCAGACCCCAGCATCCCCGCTCGCAAACCCGGCTCCCCTTGTGCCTACTTAGCGTCCCCTGTGTCCCCTGGTGGCACCTGTGCCAGGAACGAGACACCAGCGTATAAGTGCGCAACCCCGGCACCCCTGCACCACCTGGGCTGCACCAGCATCATCTGGGCGGACCCTGCGCCTGGTACCAGATGCCGGCATTACCGCGCGCCACCCCGGCAGTCCCTGCTCTCCCTGGTTGACCCCTGCGCAAGGTACCAGACCCCCGCGTCCACGTACGCAACCCCAGCAGCCCCTCGCCAACTTGGCCCCCCCCGGTGCCAAGTACCAGACCTGGGCATGCCTGAGTGCAAACGCAGCAGCCGCTGTGCTACCTGGGCGTCCCCTGCGTCCCCTGGGCGACCCCTGGGAAAAGTACAAGACCCCGATGTTACCGCGCGCAACCCCCGCAAACCCTGCACCACCTTGGCGGCCCCTGCAACAGATACCAGACCCGTCGTTTCCCCGCGCAACCCCGGAAGTCCCTGAGCCAACTTTACGACATCTGCGCTAGGGGTCAGACCCCGGTGTCCCTTTGTGCCACCCCTGCAGCCCCTGAGCCACCTGGGCGGCCTCTGCACCCGGTACTGACCCCGGAGTCCAATTGCGCAACCCCCGCCCCCTGCGCCACCTGGGCTGCACCTGCATCACCTGGGTAGCCCCTGTGCCAATACCAGATGCCGGCGTTCTCGCGTGAAACTCCGAAAATCCTTGAGTCACCTGGGGGCACCTGCACCATGTACCATACCCCGGCATCATCACGCGCAAACCCGGCAGCCCCAGTGCAACCTGGGCATCGCCTGCGTCCCCTGTGCGTCCCCTGTGCCAGGTACAAGACCCCGGTGTTACCGCACGCATCTCCGGCAGCCCCTGAGCTCCTTGGGCGACGCCTGTGCCAGGTACCAGACCCCGGCATCCTCGAGCGCTACCCCGGCTGTCAATATAACATCTGGGGTTCCCTGTGCCAGGTACCTGACCCCGTACGAGATGCTGGCGTCCACATGCGCAACTCCGGCAGCCCTTGCGCCTCCTGGGCGGTCCTCTGCCAAGTACCAGACCCCGGCTTCTTCCCTCGCAACTCTGGAAGTCCTTGAGCCACCTGGGGTACCCTGTGCTAGGTACCAGACCCCGTCGTCCTCGCGCACAACAATGGCAGTACCTGCGCCAACTGGGGTGCCCCTTCGCCAGGTACCAGACCCCGCCGTCCCCGCATGCAACCGCGGAATTCCTTGCGCCACCTGGTTGGCCCCTGCGCAGATACCAGACCCTGGCGTCACCTCGTGCAACCACGAAAGTCCTTGAGCTAACTGGGGTGCCCCTGTGCTGGGTACCAGAACCGGGCGTCACCGCGAGCCACGCCAAAAGGCCCTGCGCCACTTTGGTGGCCCCTGCACCAGATACCAGACCCCGGAGTCCTCGCGCGCAACCCTGGAATTCCATGCACCAGCTGGGGTCCCCTGCACTAGGTACCAGACCTCGGCGTCACCGTGAGTCACCCCAGCAGTCTCTGTGCCACCTGGGCAGTCCCTGAGCTAGATCCCAGATCCCGGCGTCCTCGCGCGCAACCCCGGAAGTCCATGTGTGTGATAGTTAATCTAAGTTGTCAACTTGACCTGATCATGACACACCCAAGATTATGTGATTTTGGGTGTGTAACAGCAGATTAAAGAGAAAGCCCTGCCCTGAATGTAGGCAGCAGAATTCTGATAGGTGCGGACTTAGATAAAAAGGGAGAAGCGACTCGTGTGCGCGACTCGTTCCGAGGAAAGCAGATCTG
>PVJS01017973.1:5314-35595 GCA_004027185.1 Glis glis | reverse complement strand
AGGCCCTCTGCAACTTCGTGAGACCTGATTTCAAAATAAAGTATAAAAAATAGGGCCGGGGGTGTAGCGCGGAGGTAGAACGCCCCTGGGTTCAATCCCCAGTACCGCAAAAAAAAAAAAAAGCAAAGACTATAGGAATAAAAACTCAGGGATTTTAGAATCTCAGAGATACATAGGGAATAAAAAATAAAAATGATCACTTCTGAGCCAGGCATGGTGGCCCATACCTGTAATTCTAGTACTTGGGAGGCTGAGACAGGAGGATCACAGGTTCAAGGATAACCTCACCAAGCTGTTGAGGCCCTCAGCAACTTAGCAAAATCCTGTTTCAAAATAAAAAGTAAAGCCGGGCATGGTGGCACATACTTGTAATCCCAGTACTTGGGAGGCTGAGACCAGAGGATCTGGGTTTGCAGCCAGCCTCAGCTACTTAGTGAGTGAGGCCCTCCGCAACTTAGTGAGACCCTGTTTCAAAATAAAGAATAAAAATAGGGCTGGGGGTGTAGCTCGGAGGTAGAATGCCCCTGGGTTCAATCCCCAGTACCAATAAGTAAATAAATAAATAAAAATAAAGCCAGGTGTGGTGGTGCATGCTTGTAATCCCTGTACTTGGGAGGCTGCGACAGCAGGATTGTAGGTTCAAGACCAGCCTCAGCTAGTTAATGAGGCCCTCTGCAACTTAGTGAGACTCTGTTTCAAAATAAAAAAATAGGGCTGGGAGTGTAGCTCAGAGATAGAATGCCCTTGGTTCAATCCCCAGCACCAAAATAAATAAATAAAATAAAATAGGGCTGGGGTGTAGCTCAGAGGTTGAATGCCCCCGGGGTTCAATTTCCCCATTACTACAAAATACATAAATAAATAAATAAATAAATAAATAAATAAATAATAAAATAGGGCTGGGGATATGCTCGGAGGTAGAACGACTCTGGGTTCAATCTCCAGTAAAACACACACACACACACACACACACACACACACACATACACACACACTCTCTCTCTCTCTCTCTGTCTCTCTGTCTCTCTCAATTCTGTGTGGTCTCCAGTGCCAGGATTCCGACAATAAGCAGCCTCAAACTTTCCTTCGCAGCCTCGAACTTGCGACCTCCTGTCTCAGCCTCCAGATTCCCAAAGGTCTATGATTCTCAGGTTGGTGGGATGTCGGAGCCGCCAGGGGGCGCCGGTCACGGCCGATCCCCGCGCGGCGGGCGCACAGCGCCTGAGCTCAGGCCCCGGGAATGCGCGGCGAGCCCGGGCAGGTGCGCACCCCCGAGGCAGGGGAGCGGGGCCGGCGGGCGCGAGGGCGGGGCACCGGTGGCGCGGCCAGCGACTCGGTTCCCAGGCTCCTGCCCTCCGCCCCCAGGTCCTCTGCCCTGGGCGCCCCTCCAGCTCCAGCTCCAGCTACCATCCACACCCAGATATCATCCCCTGGGTTCCCCTGTTCGCCCCACCCCTCGCCCTCCCGGCCCGGCCTTCTCTGCAACCTAGCCAAGTTCTTTGGGGTTAAAGATCCTGTGGGCTTCCTAGAGGAGTCATCCTCAGTAGGAACCAGGTCAGGGCGCCAGAATGGGCTGGGAACACCCAGGATGGAATTCTCCAGCTCCATCAGGTCACACTGTCGATGGGCGAGGCCCCACCTTCCTCGGGACGGGATTTTTTCCCCTGTATGGACCTGTAGAATGGGCTAGGGACTTCCCTCTCTAAGCCTCTACCTCTGGCTAGTTATTTAGATCCTCTGGACCTCAGTTTCCTCGTGTGTATAATGGAGGAATTAACTCTTTCATCTCAAAGGGGTGTGAGGACTGGGTGACCTAGTTTATGTATTTAGAATAGCACAGTACACGAAATGAAGTTCACACATCCTGCATTGTTAATCACCAGCTTTCTTGGTTCATTAAGATTACACAAAGCCAGGCATTGTGGCGCACACCTGCAATAAGAGTACTTGGGAAGCTGAGACAGGAGGATCTTAGTGAGGCCAGCAACTTAGTGAGGCCCTCGGCAACTTAGTGAGACCCTGTTTCAAAATAAAAAATTAGAGCCAGGCCGGGCGTGGTGGCGCACGCTTGTAATCCCAGTACTTTGGGAGGCAGAGACCGGAGGATCCGGGTTCACGGCCAGCCTCAGCTCTCTCTCTCTCTCTCTCTCCCTGTCTCTCTCTCTCTCTCTCTACTTAATGAGGCCCTCCGCAACTTCGTGAGACCCGGTCTCAAAATAAAGTATAAAAAATAGGGCTGGGGGCGTAGCGCGGAGGTAGAACGCCCCTGCGTTCAATCCCTGGTACCACAAAATAAATAAATAAATAAAATAAGAGTCAAGCGTACTTGGGAGGCTGAGCCAGAAGGATCACAGGATGAAGGAAAGCCTCAGCAAATAGTGAGACTCTCATCAACCTAGTGAGACCTTGTTTCAAAATAAAAATAAGATGGGTGTGGTGGTACACTCCTGTAATCCCAGTACTTGGGAGGCTGAGACAGGAGGATCGCAGGTTCAAGGACAGTCTCAGCAAGTAGTGAGATTCTCAACCTAGAGAGACCCTGTTTCAAAAATAAAAATAAAAAGGCTGGGCGTGGTGGTGCACGCTTGTAATCCCAGTACTTTGGGAGGCGGAGACCAGAGGATCCGGGTTCGCGGCCACCCTCAGCGCTCTCTCTCTCTCTCTCTCTCTCTCTCTCCCTGTCTCTCTCTCTACCTAGTGAGGCCCTCCGCAACTTCGTGAGACCCAGTTTCAAAATAAAGTATAAAAAATAGGGCCAGGGGCGTAGCGCGGAGGTAGAACGCCCCTGCGTTCAATCCCCGGTACCGCAAATAAATAAATAAAATAAAAATAAAAATAAAAGCCAGGTGTGGTGGCGCACACTCATAATCCCAGTACTTGGGAGGCTGAGACAGGAGGATCTGGGTTCGCAGCCAGCCTCAGCTACTTACTTGAGGCCCTCCGCAACTTAGTGAGAGCCAGTTTCAAAATAAAGAATAAAAAATAGGGTTGGGGGTATAGCCCGGAGGTAGAATGTCCCTGGGTTCAATCCCCAGTACCGCAAAAAAATAAAAATGAAAATAAAATAAGGCTGGGGTGTAACTTGGAGGTAGAATGCTCCTGGGCTCAATCTCCAGTACCACAATATTTAGTAAATAAATAAATAAATAAATAAATAAATAAATAAATAAAAATAGGGTTGAGGGTGTAGCTCAGAGGTAGAATGCCCCTGGGTTCAACTCCCAGTACCATAAACAAATAAATAGTAAGTAAATAAATAAATAAATAGGGCCAGGAGTGTAGCTTTGAGGTAGAATGCTCCTGGGTTCAACCCAAGCACCAAAAAAAAAAAAAAAAGGTAACACTGACTGAGGATGTAGCTCAGTAGTAGAGCACTTGCCTAGCATGCCTGCATGCCTGAGGCCCTGGGTTCCATCTCCAGCACACAGAAAAAGAAAGAAAGAAAAAAGAAAAGATAATTCAGGAGGCAGAGTGAGAGCTGAAGACTCAAAGTAATATTCTCCCCAAAGGGCACTTTAAACTCTGAAATTCTTTTTGTGTGTGTGTGTGGTACTGGAGATTGAACGCAGGGCATTCTACCTCTGATCTACATCCCCAGCCCTACTTTATTTATTTTGAAACACGGTCTCACTAGGTTGCTGACGGTCTCACTAAATTGCTGAGGCTGGCTTAAAACCTGCCATCCTCCTGTTTCAGCCTCCCAAGTACCGGGATTACAAGCATGCGCCATCATGCCCAGCAAAACTCTGAGATTCTAAAAGCCCCTGGGTTCAATCCCCAGTACCACAAAAATAAATAAATAAATAAATAAATAAATAAATAAATAAATAAATAAAAAAAAGGCACTGAGGACCGGAGGATCTGGGTTCGCGGCCAGCCTCAGCTCTCTCGCTCTCTCTCTCCCTGTCTCTCTCTCTCTCTCCTTAGTGAGGCCCTCCGCAACTTCGTGAGACCCAGTTTCAAAATAAAGTATAAAAAATAGGGCCCGGGGCGTAGCGCGGAGGTAGAACGCCCCTGGGTTCAACCCCCGGTACCGAAAAAAAAAAAAGGCACTGAGTTTTAATGCTGGTGGTCTCAACCCCCTGAGCCCTTGGCTTTCAGAGCCCTAAATTCTCCTGGTATACTTCTTTTCTCTTTCTTGTTTTCTTTTTTTTTTTTTCCTTTGTGGTACTGAGGATTGAACCCAGAGGAGTTCTACCTCTGAGCTATACCCCCAACCCCATTTTATTTTTTTATTTTGAAACAGGGTCTTACAGCCGGGCATGGTAGCCCACACTTATAATCCCAGTACTTGGGAGGCTGAGACAGGATGATCACAGGTTCAAGGACAGCCTCAGCAAGTAGTAAGACTCATCAACCTAGCAGCGACACCCTCTTTCAAAATAAAAATTAAAAAACAGAGCCGGGAGTGGTGGCACATGCCTGTAATCCCAGTACTTGGGAGGCTGAGACAGAAGGACAGTCTCAGCAAGTAGTGAGACTCTCATCAATTTAGCAAGACCCTGTTTCAAAATAAAAATAAAAAATAGGGCTGGGAGTGTAGCTCAGAGGTAGAATGCCCCTGGGTTCAATTCCCAATAACTTCCCAAAATAGGGCTGGGGGTGTAGCTCAGAAGTAGAATGCCTCTGGGCTCAACCCCCAGTACCACAAAAAGGAAGGAAGGAAGAAAGAAAGAAACAGGGTCTCACTAAAGTTGCTGAGAGCCTCCCTAAATTAATGAGGCTGACTGTGAACCTGCAATCCTCCTGTCTCAGCCTCCCAAGGACTGGGATTATAAGCATGCACTACCACACCTGGCTCTCCCTGTACATTTCTGAGTTCTGGCCAATGATCATCACCAGTAACCTGGGGTCTAGAGCAGGGAGAGTACTGGAAGATTCCAGACAGAATCTGACAAAAGCCCTGAGTATAGGCACTGTCAGTTTCCCCACTAGTAGGGAGGTGTCTATCTGTCTGCCTCAGTTTCCCCACTAGAAGGGAGGAGTCCTTCCCTGGGGTCAGCAAATCTCATTAAAGGTGGAACTTGCTGGGTGAGGTGGCGCACACTTGTAATCCCAGTACTTGGGAGGCTGAGACAGGAGGTTCGGGGCCAGCCTCAGCTACTTAGTGAAGCCCTCCACAACTTAGCGAGACCCTGTTTCAAAATAAAGAATAAAGCCGGGTGTGGTGGTGCACGCTTGTAATCCCAGTACTTGAGAGGCTGAGACTGGAGGATCCAGGTTCACGGCCAGCCTCAGCTACTTAGTGAGGCCCTCCACAACTTAGTGACACCCTGTTTCAAAATAAATAATAAAATAGGACTGGAGGTATAGCTCGGAGGTAGAATTCCTCTGGGTTCAATCCCCAGTACTGCAAAAAAAAAAAAAAAAAAAAAAAAAAAAAAAAAAAAAAAAAAAAAAAAAAAAAAAAAAAAAAAAAAAAGGTGTAACTTGCAGGTCCCAGCTTTGGACTGTCGCCTGAGACTTCTCTAGACAATAGGATTCATCTTGTCCAGGGGCCAGACCTGAGCCTGGCACGGCAGGAGCCCTGGTTTGGCAGCCACAGTTATTATTTTTAATTTCATTTCAGGCTGTCACTAAATGCCTTCAAGCCTAGACATTAGCAAACATCCCTCTCAGGTCGTTTCACCCTTTGTCCCCCTCCCTGTTTAATACCCCGACATGACACATGGGGGGGGTGGAGAGAAGAGAGAGAGAGGCACAGAGGGAGGTGCCTGCCTGCCCCTGCCCTCCCCCAGCTTCAAGGACAGACAGACACCTCCAGAATTAGCCTCTATCCCTCCCTTATCTCTTGCAATACCACAGGTCAGACAGTGGAAGTGGAGGTGACATTTCTTACCTCAGGGTCAGTGCTAGGAGCCCCTGGAGGAAGGTTAGTTTAAAAAATCCCATGGAACCCTCCCCTCCCCCAGAGAGCTTCCAGAAGAGGAAGGGAAAGGTCAAATCTTGATCCCCCCAACTCTGCTGCCTATGTCGCCTGTAAGTCTCAGCTTACCCTTGCTCTGGGTGATGCGTAAGTGCCTGGCCACACAAGCCTCCCAAAATCCAACCCCAGCCCTCTAGAAGGACCTCTGCAAACCCCAGATACTTCCTACCCTTACCGAGCAGTAGGAGGGCCCTCGCCTCCGGCAGGGGGCGCCCTGGGGCGGATGTCCCTCCTCTGGTTAGGCAGGTCTGACTCCCGGGCTAATGACATGTTGGGGTTCGCTCAGCGGCAAAGAGGAGGTTGGAGAGCTGCCCCGGTTTTCTCACCCCCTGCCCCCACCCTAGAGCCGGAGAGTGGGGGGGGCACAGCCTCCCGAGTACCCCGGATACTTGTTCTGCTCCATTTGAGAGACTCAGGTTCCACTGTCCCTGCCCCACCCTTAATTCTGCTCAGAGACCTAGAGGCTCAGTGGGAAAGGCAATTAGAGGACGACAGGGTGAGCCCCATTCCAGAGCCCCACCGTCCGAGCCTTCCATTAAAGTCTCAGATTCAAGGATCCGAGAGCCCAATACTTCCCAAAGACGCAGACTTCCGAGAGCCCCCAATTCGAGGGACTCTCCACCTCCATTGTCTCCCCGGGACCAAGGGTTCCGAGCCCTCCATTCCAAGAACTCGGGCATCCGAGCCCCCTCTCCTTCCACCCAGTAAATCAGGCATCCGAGTTCTCTCTTTCCAGGGACCCTGGCGTCTGCGCATCTCAACTCCTGCCCCGGGACCCGGCGTCCACAGTCCCCTCCCAGTCCTCCCAGGGACGCGGTGTCGGGCTCCTCCAGGGCCGCTGGACCCCAGGAGGGTGAAACTCACGGGTCCGGGGCAGATCCTGGCACCGGGGGGCTTCCTCCGGCTCCGGCTCCGGTTGCGGGGAGCGGAGGACGGGGCGGGGCAGGCACCGGGAACAGGTTAGACGACGTGACTCTGGCTGGAGGGAGGCGGGTCCCGCAGGGGAGGGGAGCCGAGGTCGCCCCGAGCACCTTGGGACTTGTAGTCCCGGAGGGGCAGGACAAAGACTGAGACATTCCCACTTGGATTAGCCCTAAATCCATTTCACAGACCTGGACCCAAGGGCGACCTGACCGCGGATATTTAGAAGCGCCGAGACTCTCGCCTCATGTAGATGCGGCAGGCGGACTCCTGAGCCGTTCCCCACTCCTCCAGGCTCAGTTTCCCCCTTCCCGAGTTAAGACCTGGATGCCACCACAGGGGTAGAAGATTGGAGGCTGGGGGAAAGTCACACGCCCCTCTTTCTAAGGTGAGAAGGTTGCCTCGCTAAATCAGCATCCCCTCGGGTCTCTGAGTCCCAGTCTCCCCGTTGGTGAAAAGGGGCGGGTTGGATTTGTAAAAGAATTTGCCAGCAACAGAGCCCAAAGTCGGGGCTGGACTACAATCCCCAATAGCACCCGCGACCGACCTCTGGGGCCTCCCCACCTCTAATCCTCTGGGAACTGTAGTCTCGGAGTCCGCAGGGGCGGTGCCCCCGAGACTCTCTCGCCCACGCGGAGGGGGACTGTCTGGAGATCCCTGACGGAAAGAACACTTCCCCTTCCCCTTGACCCTCCCTCTGCTCTGGAAAGCCGCGGGAGAAGGGGGGCACCCCAATTCTGGAATAGGATCCGAAATCTTGGCAGAGGGGGCGGGAAGCGGTGCTGACACACCGGCCAGGAATGCAGTCGGGTCACCCTGTCTAGCCACCGTCCCGCGGCTCCACCCGCCACCCCACGCGGTGCCATCCTGGTGGGAAGGGGCGTGGGCGCGTCCCCCAAATCCGCGTCCACGTGCCGCTGTTTACGCGCACCTAGGGCCTGGGAGGGGCCGACGATCGGGACTTCTGTCCCCTCTCCCTTCCTCAAAGCCAATGGGAATACTTCTCACGCAGGAGACTAGATTCTCGAGAGTATCTACAAGTTTCTTTTGATCCACAAGCTCCGCCCCTTGGCCCGCATGGCTCCACGCGCGTCCCGCGGCGGGGTCTAGGGCTCCACCCCCAGATCATCAAGCTCCTCCCCTTGTGTTTCCCGCTACCCCAAAGTCCAGAGGCCCCACCCCTCTCTGGAACTTCAAGCCCTTGGGGGCAGATACTCCCCCATTCCTCTGTTTTCCAAACTCTCCCATTCAAGTCTTAAACTCCCGAGGCATCTGGGCCTTCCCAGGAGTGATTCCAACGCTGAAAGCACAGCGCTGCCAACCAGGATTCTTACCTGCCTCTTTAAGAATTTCGGGCCAATCGATCTTCCTGTCTCTTTAAGAGTTTGGTCCTAGCACTATGACTGCCCCTTTAGGGCGGTGTTAGAATAAATCATCCCTGAGATAATGTGGGGGAGGACCGCCGAGACCCGGAGCAGCTCAGACTCTCGCAACACAGCGAATCAGTCTGTTTCTGGAGCAGATTTTGGGAAAACACTCCTTCTTCTGCGATCTGCTCTGTACTTTTGCAAATTTCCCCCAGTTCTGCCTAATAGAGCCAGACGCGCCGGGCGCCGCCCCCCGCGCTCCCGCGCCGCTTGGGCGCTTCCGGGTGAGGCCACGCCCCTCGGGTCCACGTGGTCGCCAGCAGGGTCGCGCAGCTTCGGCTGTGGGGTCTGCGTGCTGCGCGCGTCTCGGGATGGAGGGGACCCAGTCCGGCGGTGAGCGGGCGTGTGGACGGGGTGCGGAGGGAGAGCTGGTGGAGGGAGAAAGGGGTTCCCCGGGAAAGTGCTGGTGAAAGAAGGAGCGTCCCCAGAGACGGGGCCTGCGGAGGGAGGGTACTGCCCAACGAGGGGACGGGAGTTTGGCCCGAGAGAGGGTATCTTGGGGGGACTACCGGTGAAGAGAAGGGCGGCCCCAGAGTGGGGATAGGGACGCCCCTGGAGAACAGATGGGCAGCGGAGAGTCCAGAGGGAGGGGAATGGCGCGCTCACGAGGTTGGGACCTGTGGATCGAGTGGTGCCCTTCAGTACTGGACTTGTCAACAGATCCGTTTCCTCTTCGCCCGCAGGTGCTGCTCGGTTCTCCTGTCCCCCCGACTTTACCGCGACCCCCCCAGCCTCAGAGCCCCCTGGTTTCTCCTTGGAGGCGTTGACGGGCCCAGATACGGAGCTGTGGCTTATCCAGGCCCCCGCAGACTTTGCCCCAGACTGGTGAGTGGGTCTGTCTTCTGGGAATACTCCCGCTTCAGAGGCTGAACTTGGGGGTTGTTTAGAAGTTTAGGCTGAGCTCCTTTCCCTTGTCTTAGCAGAAGGACTGACCAAGCCTCTGCCCTCCCTCCCTCTCCCCTCAGCCTCAACGGGCGGCTGGTGCCTCTCTCTGGCTCCCAGATTGTGAAGGGCAAGTTGGCTGGCCAGCGGCACCGCTATCAGATCCTCAGCAGCAGCGGCCCCCGAGATGGAGGAGCAACTGTGCTGGCTCCCTCCGGGGGTGGACTTACATGTGCCCCGGACCCCCAGGGCACCCTGAGGATCCTGGAGGGTCCCCAGGAATCCCTATCAAGGACTCCTCTGCAGCCTATTCCAGCTAGTCCCCCACCACAGATCCCCCCGGGCCTGAGGCCTCGGTTCTGTGCCTTCGGAGGCAGCCCACCCGTCACAGGGCCTGGGTCAGCCTTGGCACTGAAGACACCTGCCTCTGGGAAGAGGAAAAAGAAGAGGCAGATGCCAGAGGCTTCAGCAACTCAGGAGGCAGTGAATGGGCACGGGGCCCTGGAGGTGGACACAGCTTTGGGGTCCCTAGAAATGGACGTGGGGAAGAAGAAGAAGAAGAAAAAGCAACATCTGGAAGACCCAGAGGTGATGGAGCCTGCAGCAACGGAGCCTGCGGCAGAGATGTCAGAGCCTTTGGGAGTACAGTTCCCAGCTGCCACCAAGAAGAAGAAGAAGGCCAAAGGGACAGAAACAGTCGATCCAGAAATGGGGATGCCAGAGCCAGAAGAAAAGGCAGTGGAGCTAGAACTTGTGGTTAAAACTGAGTCTCCCGAAGAGATGGTCCTATCCCCCACGAAAAAGAAAAAGAGGCAAAAGAGGGTGGAAGGAACAGAGCCCATAGAGGGGACGGTATTTGAGTCTCAGCCGCAGGGGAAGGTGGAGCTGCAGGAAGAAGCCATCCCACTGCCCCCCATGAAGAAGAAGAAGAAAGAAAAGAGGCAAAATGTGGCGGAGCTGGAGATGAGCGCTCCGGCGCTCCACAGGGAGATGATGGAGCCCAAGCTGCTAGATGAAGTTGGGCCTCAGGCTGAAGTGGCCCTGGTACCTGCCAAGAAGAGGAAGAAGAAAGAAAAGTGGCAGAATGTGATCCCGGAACCTCTGGGAACAGAGGTGCTGGAGTCTGAGCTGCCGAGGGACTGGGAGCCTCAAGTGGCTCTAGCATCCACCAAGAAGAAGAAGAAAAAGGGGGGACACAAAGCGACAGAGCCAGGGACTGAGCCGACTGAGCCACCAGCGGGGACAGTGGAGCCTGAGGGTGAGCCTGAGGACGGCGCAGCACCAAGATCAACCAAGAAGAGGAAGAAGCGGGGTCAGGAAATTGGGGTGCCAGAGATGGTGCCCCAGGAGGAGATGCCAGAGCTACTGCCCAATCCAGAGTCTGGGGAGGTGGCTCCCACAGAAGGACGGGAGAAGAAGCGGAAGAGGAAGGCACAGCAGGATCTTGTGTAGACTCCCCTCAGGGAAACTGAGGAACTAGTAAGGCTGTAGCCACCTGGGCCATCGAAGGTGAGCACAGGAGACCACCCCCGCCCCAGCCAGCAAGCGCACCAGCACACGGAGGAGCCTGGACCGGGACAGTGCTTTATTGTTACGCCGCCGGGGTCATCGGGGCACTTTCAGGAAGGGCTCATGTAGGACATCGAACAGCCTCCGGGCCTGGGGTGGGGAGAGAGACGAAGAACCAGTCATTAAATGAGCCATTTGCCATTTGTTTGCTACAGCTGGAGTGGGGTTTTGACTTTCTCCCAGCCTAGAGAGGGATCTGGGGGAGCAAGGAGAGAAACAGCTGATGTGGTTTTTGGTGGACTGGGGATGGAACCCAGAGGTGTTCTTACCTTCAGGCGACATCCCCAGCCCTTTTTATTTTTTTGTTTTTGAAACAGGGTCTCATTAGGTTGCTGAGAGTCTCACTACATTGCTGAGGCTATCCTTGAACCTGCGATGCTCCTGTCTCAGCCTTCCAAGTACTGGGATTACAGGCACGCACCACTCTACCAGGCTAAAGCAGCTGATCTAGATTCTACCCCAGATTGGCTATGTGAGGTTGGACTGGTCCCCACCCCTCTTGGGCCTCATTTTCCCCATCTGGAAGAGAGGCAGATGGTCAGTGGGCCTTCCAAAATCTTAAAATTTTGGAATCTGAGATCTGGGTGATTTGGGGCTAACTCTGGCCTCCCACCCCTCAAGCCCTTTCCCAGAGCACTTACCTTCTGGGGGCCCAGGCCAGGACACAGGGCCAGGTCTTCCCTTGACGCAGCGATGAGCTGTTCCAGGGACTGGGGAATGTGGAAGTGAGGAGAGAGGGGAGGTGAACACAAAACCCACCCTGCCCCAGCTGAATGTCCCAAGATATTCCTGGGAGGAGGTGAGGGTGGGGGAGGGTGGGCTAGGCAGGGAGATGAAAGGGAATGGGTGGGGAGCTTCTTAGGAGAGGCAAGGAGGTAAAAATGCCTGTCAGGGCAAGGCCACCGGTCCTTACTCCAAAAGTGGCCAGGAGGGTCTGGCTGTCCGTTTTGTTGACTGACTTCACAGTGGTTAGGCATTCAGTGACCTGGAAGAGGAGGAAGAGGCTGAGTGTATGGGAGAAGAAAGGCCAGGCCGGGTCCCTGGACTGCCTGGCATGCAGGCGGTGCCCAATAAATGTTTTGGAAGGAGGGGAGACTGATTAAGGTCATGCGAGAGAGATCCCCAGCTAGCTGATAGTGTGGGTCACCTGAGATGAGTATCCCTTATCTCAAGGAGCCCACTCTGCCCAAGGGAACACCACAGGCGTTGGAGGTGGACCGGGGTTCAAAAGCAGCCCACTACCTGAGCATGGTGGTGCATGCCTATAATCCTAGTACCTGTGAGGCTGATACCTCCCAAGGAGGATCGCAGGTTGGAGGCCAGCCTCAGCATCTTAGCAAGTCCCTGTCTCAAAATGAAAAAAATAAAATAGGGCTGGGGTTGTAGCTCAGAGGTAGAGCACCCCTGGGTTCAATCCACAGTACCAAAAAAAAAACAAAAACAAAAAACCAGCCTGCAGCTTGTGCCCTGCACAAGCCAGTGCAAGGGAGCTGACCTTCTTGCCCATTTTTGGGCAAATGAGGATCCCAGTAATATCCACAGACATCACCCGGGTGCAGCTAAGGATGCCGCCTGGCTCGCGACGGAGTGATGGCCAGTGTGACCTGGGTGTTGGCTGCCCCAGGTTCAAATCCCAGCCTTGCCAGCTCCTGGCTCTGTGATGTTGGGGAAGTCACCTGGCTCCCTTCCTCCCTCCGGAGATGGGGTTTCCCAGCACCTTCACCAGGGGCTGACTGTAAACTAGACTGAAGCCCATGTACCAGCACCAAGGAAGAGCGTGGGCTACAGGGGCTGTGCATACAAGGCCCTGACAGTCCAGTGGCCCTCTGGCTGTCACTTCCTCCCAGGAGGACCCCCAGGGAAGACACAAATGGCAGGGTCCCTCACTGGACCCCAGAGTTGACAATTCACACTGAGTGCCCACTGAGTGCTGGGTGGTGCTGGGGACACAGCAGGGACCAAGATGGCTCCAGCCCTGCCCTCCTGCGGTTCTCAGACCAATGCGGAAGACAGTACCAGAGAGCGATGACACAGATGGACAGGGCTGGGGTGGAGGAGCCCAGGAGGGACACTTGACCTGGCCCAGCGATCAGGGAGGGCTTCCCGGAGGAGGGAGCCTCAGAGTTGGGATGCCAAAGATGGAATTGGGCAGGTAAACTGGCAGAGGGGACAGAACGGCAAATGCTCTGAGGAACGAGCTAGGCCTGGGAGAAGCACTCGCCCTCGTAAAGCATGGGGAGAGGCTGGGCTTTCCCTCAGGGTATTGGGGAGCCACAGGAAGATTCAGAGCCGGGAAGGACAGGGTCAGGTTTGCACTTAGAAGACCCCTCTGGGTGCTGTCTGGGTCGGGGAAGGGGGACTGGGCAGGGAAGAGACAATCTGCCCGGTGGATGGACTTGCGTTGGGATCAGAACCAGAGCTCCACCACTCAGGAGCTGCAGGGAGGCCACGGCAGGGACGGGAGTGCCGGGAGGGAGTGGGCAGCCTCACCCGGGACAGGAAGTTCTGCTCCAGCTTCTCCATCAGAAGGTCCGCTGGCTTCTGCTCATAGGCCTTGTAGGTCTCCAGGTACCGCCCAGCTTCCTCAGGGCTGGGTAACAGGACATGTGTCAACTTGGTGAACGCTACCATGTTCTAGATTTGCTTCATTTAAGGCAGTGACTGCTGATGCTAACAAAACCCCAAACTCTAATATACAGAAAAATATAGGTTCTCAGCCCCCGCAGCCCTGGCGGGAACCCCTGCTGACCAGACCCCCCCACATTGCTCTCCTGACTCAGGGCTAGAGCTTAGAAGCCAGATGAGCTGGGCTCAGGCTCTACTTCCTGCCAGAGTTCCCCTGGGCCAATGGTTAGATCTGTACGGGCCTCAGTTTCCTCATCGGTAAAGTGGGGTGATGGTAGAACTGTGAAGACAGGACTCTGGCTCCCAGCAGCCTGGTTAAGAAATGTCAACTTTTAGCCAGATGTGGTGGCGCATGCCTGTAATCCTAGTACTTGGGAGGCTGAGACAGGCGGATCGCAGGTTCAAGGACAGCCTCAGCAACCTCAACAAGGCTCTCAGCAACCTAGTAAGACCCTGTTTTAAAAAAAAAAAAACTAAAAATAGGGATGGGGATGTAGCTCAGAGGTAGAATGCCCTTGGGTTCAATCCCCAGTACCACAAAAAATAAAACAAAAATAAGCCAGGCAGCTAGGCGTGGTGGCGCACGCTTGTAATCCCAGTATTTTGGGAGGCGGAGACCGGAGGATCCGGGTTCGCGGCCAGCCTCAGCTCTCACTCTCTCTCTCCCTGTCTCTCTCTCTCTCACTCTCTCTCTACTTAGTGAGGCCCTCCGCAACTTCGTGAGACCCGGTTTCAAAATAGAGCATAAAAATAGGGCCGGTGGTGTAGTGCAGAGGTAGAATGCCCCTGCGTTCAATCCCCGGTACTACAAAAAAAAATAAAATAAAATAAACCAGGCATGGTGGCACATACTTTTTTTGTGTGTTTGTGTGGTACCGGGGATTGAACCCAGCCAGGGGCATTCTACCTCCGAGCTACATCCCCAGCCCTATTTTTTATTCTTTATTTTGAAATAGGGTCTCACAGCCGGGTGTGGTGGCGCACGCTTGTAATCCCAGTACTTTGGGAGGCGGAGACCGGAGGATCTGGGTTCGCGGCCAGCCTCAGCTCTCTCTCTCTTTCTCTCTCTTGCTTGCTCTCTCTCTCTCTCTCTCACTCTCTCTACTTAGTGAGGTCCTCCGCAACTTCGTGAGACCTGGTTTCAAAATAAAGTATAAAAAATAGGGCCGGGGGCGTAGCGCGGAGGTAGAACACCCCTGGGTTCAATCCCCGGTACCGCAAAAAAAAAAAAAAAAGAAATAGGGTCTCACTAAGTTGCGGAGGGCCTCACTAAGTAGCTGAGGCTGGCCAAGAACCTGGATCCCCCGGTCTCTGCCTCCCAAGTACTGGGATTACAAGCGTGTGCCACCATGCCCGGCCTTACACACTTATAATCCCAGTATTTGGGAGGCTGGGACAGGAGGATCACAGGTTCAAGGACAGCCTCGGCAACTAGTGAGACTCATCAACCTAGCAAGACCCTGTTTCAAAGTTAAAAAAAATAAATAGAGCCGGGCGTGGTGGCGCACACTTGTAATCCCAGTACTTTGGGAGGCTTGTAATGCCAGTACTTTGGGAGGCGGAGACCGGAGGATCCGGGTTCGCGGCCAACCTCAGCGCGCATGCACGCGTGCACGATCTCTCTCTCTCTCTCTCCTCTCTCTCTCTCTACCTAGTGAGGCCCTCTGCAACTTTGTGAGACCCGCTTTCAAAAATAAAGCATAAAAAAAATAGGGCCGGGGCCGGGCGTGGTGGCGCACGCTTGTAATCCCAGTACTTTGGGAGGCAAAGACCGGAGGATCCGGGTTCGCGTCCAGCCTCAGCTCTCTCGCTCTCGCTCTCCCTCTCCCTCTCCTTCTCCCTTCCTCTCTCTCTCTCTCTCTCTCCCCCTGTCTGTCTCTCCTTAGTGAGGCTCTCTGCAACTTTGTGAGACCCAGTTCCAAAATAAAGTATAAAAAATAGGGCCGGGGGTGTAGCGCGGAGGTAGAACGCCCCTGCATTCAATCCCCGGTACCGCAAATAAATAAATAAATAAATAAATAAATAGGGCTGGGGGTGTAGCTCAGAAGTAGAACATCCCTGGGTTCAATGCCAAGTACCATAAATAAATAAATAAATAAATAAATAAATAAAGATGTGTCCCTTTTCCATTTTGATAGCTAAGGAAATCTCCTGCCACCCAGTACAGTCCTGATCTACGTCATCTGCTTTTGTGCCTACAACCCTTCGAGAAAGACATGAAGCCCTCATTTTACAGATGAGGGTACTGAGGCCCGGACTGGAGGGAAGGGCTGGGCAGGGTGGTTGGAGCCTCAATCTCACCTCCAGGCAAGGATCAGTGTGCAATCTGCCAGGATGCACATCTTGGCCAGCTCCTTCAGGGCCCGCTGAGGATCTTTCTAGAGAAGAAAATTAAGAGTCAGAGTCCTAGGAGGAAGCAAGGATGTGTGTGTGTGTGTGTGTGTGTGTATGTATGTGTGTGTGTGTTTGGTATTACTGGTATCAGGGACTTTCTACCTCCCAAGCTACATCCCAGCCCTATTTCTTTGTGTGTGTGTGTGTGTGGTACTAGGGATTGAATCCAGGGGCATTCTACCTCCAAGCTACATCCCCAGCCCTATTTTTTGTTCTTTCTTTTGAAACAGGATCTCACTAAGTTGCGGAGGGCCTCACTAAGTATCTGAGGCTGGCCGCGAACCCAGATCCTCCTGTCTCCGCCTCCCAAGTACTGGGATTACAAGCGTGTGCCACCACGCCCGGCTCATTTTTTATTTTATAACAGGGTCTCACTAAGTTGTGGAGGGCCTCACTGAGTTGCTGAGGCTAGCTTCGCTGAGTTTCGATCCTCCTGGCTCAGCCTTGCAAGTACCGGGTTTACGGGTGTGTGCCACCATGCCCGGCTGCAAGGATTTACACTCTGAAAACAAGCAGCTTGGGATGCCAAGAGCCTTTCACTTGCCTGACACTCCCTAAGCTTCTACTGGGTGCCCGGCCTATTCCAGGCAGTGCCAGGACCTGGGAGTGATTGAGACAGCCCTGGCTCTGCCCTCCCAGCCTCAGTCTGATGAGGGGGACAGAACTGTCCCAGACAATGATGGTCTGGAGTGGCCAGGGCTGGAATGAGGGAGCCTGCCTGGGAGATCAGGGAAGGCTTCCTGGAGGAGGGAACATCTGAGCTGAGACCTGGAGGATGAGGAGGAGTGAAGGACTCAAAGAGGCCCAGAAGAGGGAGTTTCAGACAGAGAAGCACATGTGCAAAGGGAGAGGAAGGAGGGCTTGAGGGCTGCGATTCACTCCATGGGACGAGTGAAGAGTGATCAAGAGGAAGTTCAGAGACGAGCCTGGAGGGTTGGATGCAGGTCTGGTCATTCAGGGCCTTATGGGCTCTGCAGGGAGGAGAATTTACTCCTAGGGTACTGGGGAGCCATGGGAGAGTTTTGAGCAGGGGAAGGCCAACATCAGACCTATGCTTTAGGAAGACCTCTTTGGCTGCTGTAAGGACAGGAAAAGTCAACACTGGAGACAGGAGGGAGGCTGGGGCGGGGACCCAGGCAGGAGAGAAGGGGCCTGGATTGAGATGGGGCTGTGAGGACAAAATGATTTAGATGAAATGGATTTAGATATTCAGGTGGCAGAAGGCTGGGAATTGCTGAATGGGGAATGGCAAAGGAGGAGACAATTTTTAAAGCTGGGTGCAGTGGCACACACTTGTGATCTCAGTACTTGAGAGGCTGAGACTGGAGGATTGTAAGTTTGAGGCCAGCCTCAGCAACTTAGTGAGGCCTTCATAACTTAGTGAGACCCTATTTCAAAATAAAATAGGGCTGGGGTGTAGCTCAGAGATGAAATGCCCCTGGGTTCCATCCCCAGTACACGCAAAGAAAAGAAAAAGATAATTTTACTGCCCCACCTCCTGACCAACACAGGGTGTCTTGGTGACCTGTGTCAATCTCCCATGTGAAAAACAGTTCCAGTCAGGTGCGGTGGCACACGCTTGTAATTCCAGTACTGGGGAGGCTGAGATAGGAGGATTGCAGGTTCAAAGCCAGCCTCGGCAACTTAGCGAGGCTCTCAGCAACCTAGTGAGACCATTTCTAAATAAGAAATAAGCCAGGCGTGGTGGCACACGCTTGTAATCCCAGTACTTGGGAGGCTGAGACCGAAGGATCCATGTTCACAGCCAGCCTCAGCTACTTAGTGAGGCTCTTTGCAACTTAGTGAAACCCTGTTTCAAAATAAAGAAAAAATAGGGCTGGGGGTGTTTCTCGGAGGTAGAATGCCCCTGGGTTCAATCCCCAGTACCGCAAAAAATAAATAAAATAAATAAATAAATAAGAAATAAAACCGGGTTGGGGTGTATCTTGGAGGTAGAATGCCTCTGGGTTCAATCCCAGTACCCAAAAAAAAAAAAAAAAAGAAAGAAAGAAAAACAGCCCCCAGATGAGGTTCCAACCGGCATTTCTTCTTGGACGGGACTCAACAGGCCACTTCCTAAGCTGCCCATTTCACAGATGGGAGTGCTGAGGCGGGCAGAGTAGAACCCTGCTTACCACATCCACCTGGACCAGCAGGACGCGCAGGGCGAAGGCCTTCCCCAGGCTCTGCAGCCGCTCGTGGATGTACTCCGGGTGGAGGTTGTGGTAGCGGAGGCTGGCAGGGCAGGGAGAGGGTGAGTTGAGGGGGGACTGTCACCTTGAGACCCCGAAAGCCCTTCCACACCCTCCCTGCAATGTGGAGGCCTAAATGGCAGCGGCCATGAGCAAGCCTGGCACAGGAGGACCCCTGACCAGGGCCCAAGGCCCAGAGAGGGTTGGTGGCTTCCCAAGGTCACCTTTCATGGAAGGGGAACACGGGACGGGCAGCAGCTGCTGCCTGGCTGTGGTTTTCTGGGAGGCTGGACCCCTGGCTTCTTCACTGACGAACAAAGACACCTGCGCTTCAGGGGCAGGTGGCCCTAGAGCGTGCACACCAGGACAGGGACACTGTACAGCTGGTCTCAGAAGCAGGGCCATCCACAGCAGCCCGCGGGCTCCAGGAGGGGAGGGGACATCGGCCCAGAGAACTAGGGTCCTCTCTCCCTGCAGCAATCCCCACGCCATGGGGAAGACAGGGACTGGAAGCTCTCCTTCCCATGTCTGGCCAGTCTGCACAGGGGCAGGGCGGGGGGGGGGTTCATTTAACTGGGGCGGAGTTTAGGTTCTAGAAATCTTGCTTTTGAAAACTTATCACGCATGTCTGCGACACTAAGTGACCCCAGCCCTCCTCCCTCGGACCCAGGAGTCCATCCCCAGCCCTCCTCCCTCAGACCTGGGGGGGGGTCCAGGCCCTCCTTCCTCTGACACAGAGCCAGCAGGGCAGAGCCCAAGGTCTCCATCCAATAGCCCAGGGTGCAGAACGAGACCCTCCTGGGAGGCCCTTCCTGAAGGGCAGGGCGGTGCCCCAGAGCTCACCTCAGGAAGAGGGCGCAGGTGCTCTGGCCCAGCACATAGTCGGGGATTACCTCACCAAATTCCCAGGGCACATTGCGCACAAACTTCAGCACTGGGTTGCCCCTCTGGGAAGAAGATGGGAAGAAGCCAGTCACAGGGATGACCACTGGACCAGGGCGAGCAGCCAGAGCAGCCCTCCCCACCTCCCAGCCGCCACCCTCCTCCACCTGGGTCTCAGTCTTTTCTTTGTGTGTGTGTGTGTGGTACTAGAGACTGAACCAAGGAACCAAGGACATGCTATCTCTGAGCTCCACCCTCAGCCCTTTTTAATTTTTTTAATTTTTTTTTTTTTTGCAGTACCGGGGATTGAACCCAGGGGTGTTGTACCTCCACGCTACACCCCTGGTCCTATTTTTTATACTTTATTTTGAAACTGGGTCTCACAAAGTTGCGCAGGGCCTCACTAAGTAGAGAGAGAGAGAGAGAGAGAGACAGGGAGAGAGAGAGAGAGACAGAGAGCTGAGGCTGGCCGCGAACCCGGATCCTCCAGTCTCCGCCTCCAAAGTACTGGGATTACAAGCGTGCGCCACCACGCCTGGCTAAGTTTTTAAATTTTGAAACAGGGTCTAGCTAAGTTGCTGAGGCTGGCCTGGAACCTGTGTTCCTCCTGTTTCAGCCTCCCAAATACTGAAATTACAGGCGTGCGCCACCACACCCTGCTCTTGTTCATCTTTTGATTATAGCCTTCCTAGCAGGTGGGAAGTGGATCTGAGGAAGGAGAGGAGAAATAAAATATTAGGTAGAAAGGAGATGAACTAGGAAGGAAAGGGGAAGTATATATTTTTTTAAATTATTTATTTATTTTCTGTGGTACTGGGGATTGAACCCAGAGTTATTCTACCTCCGAGCTACACTCCCAGCCCGATTTTATTTCTTATTTGGAAACAAGGTCTTGCTAGGTTGCTGAGAGCCTCACTAAGTTGCCAAGGCTGGCTTTGAACCTGCAATCCTCCTGTCTCAGCCTCCCAAGTACTGGGATTACAAGCATGCACCACCACACCTGACTGAATTTTTTTTTTTTTTTTTTTTGGTACTGGGGATTGAGCCCAGGGGCATTCTATACCTAAGCCACACCCCCTAGCCCAATTTTATTTTTTTTGTTTAAAACAGGGTCTTACTGGGTTGCTTAGAGTCTCACTGCTTGCTGAGGCTGTTCTCGAACCTGTGATCCTCATATCTCAGCCTCCCAAGAACTGTGATTATAGACATGTACCACCATGCTCCTTGTGGTTTTAATGTGTATTTCTCTGATGACCTCACACATGCTAGGAAAGTGCTCCACACGGAGCTACATCCCCAGCCATGTTTAGCACCTTCTCTCACGCCTGGGTCTTTTGTATAGCGCCACTCTCCCTGCCTAGAAGGCCAGCTCCATCAATTACAGACACTTTACCTGTCTCCTTTCCACCACTCTATCCCCAGAGCAGAAAATAGCATCTAGTACTCTCTGCACCTATCTGTGAACTAAGTAAGTGAGTGAATCCCCATTTAAAGGCACAGATGGGAGCCAGGCATGGCGGCGCACACTTGTAATCCTAGTACTTGGGAGGCTGAGACAGGAAGATCCAGGTTCGCGGCCAGCCTCAGCTACTTAGTGCGGCCCTCTGCAACTCAGTGAGACCCTGTTTCAAAATAAAGAATAAAAAATAGGGCTGGGGGTGTAGCTCAGAGTTAGAATGCCCCTGGGTTCAATCCCCAGTACTGAAAAATAAATAAATAAATAAATAAAGGCACAGAAGGGGCTGGGCTTGGTGGCACGCACTTATAATCCTAGTACTTGGGAGGCGGAGATAGGAAGATCGCAGGTTAGCGGCCAATCTCAGTTACTTAGTGAGACCCTGTTTCAAAATAAAAGATAAGCCAAGCATGGTGGTGCACACTTGTAATCCCAATACTTGGGAGGCTGAGACAGGAGGATCGCAGGTTCATGGCCAGCCTCATCTACTTAGTGAGGCCCACCGCAACTTAGTGAGACCCTGTTTCAAAATAAAAATAAAAGCCTGGCGTGGTGGCGCACACTTGTAATCCTAGTACTTGGGAGGCTGAGACTGGAGGATCCGGGTTCGCAGCCAGCCTCAGCTACTTAGTGAGGCCCTCTGCAACTTAGTGAGACCCTGTTTCAAAATAAAGAATAAAAAATAGGACTGGGGGTGTAGCTCGGAGGTAGAATGCCCCTGGGTTCAATCCCCGGTACTGCAAAAAAAATTAAAAAATTAAACATAAAAATAAAATAGCTCGGAGGTAGAATGCCCCTAGGTTCCATCCCCAGTACCACTAAATAAATAAATAAATAAATAAAAGATAAAATAGGGCTGGGGGAGCCTAGCATGGTGGCGCACACTTGTAATTCTAGTACTTGGGAGGCTGAGACAGGAGGATCACAGGCTTGAGGATAGACTCAGCAACTATTGAGATTTTCATTAACCTAGCGAAATCCTGTTTCAAAATAAATATAAAATAGGCCTGGGGGTGTAGCTCGGAGGTAGAATGCCCCTGGGCTCAATCCCCTGTACCACACACACATACACACACACACACACACACACACACACACACGCACAAAAAAAAAAATAGGGCTGGGGGTATAGCTCAGAGGTAGAACACCCCTGGGTTCAATCTCCAGTTCCACAAAAAATAACTAAATAAAGTAAATAAAAAATAGGGCTAGGGGTATAGCTTGGAGGTAGAATGCCCCTGGATTCAATCCCCAGTACCACACAGAAAATAAATAAATAAAGGCACCGGTGGGTTAAATCACTTGTTCAACATCAAATAGCTGCTGCAAACCAGGCGTGGTGGTGCATGCCTGTAATCCCAGTACTGGGGAGGCTGAGACAGGAGCATCGCAGGTTTACCACGAGCCTCAGCAACTTAGTGAGGCCCTGTTTCAAAATAAAAAAAGAATAAAATTGGTCTGGAGGTGTAGCTCAGAGGTAGAACGCCCCAGGGTTCCATCCCCAGTATGACAAAACACACACACACACACACACACACACACACACACACACACACAAAAGAAACACCAGCTACTTCAAACCAGGCATGGTGGCTCACGCCTATAATCCCAGTACTTGTGAGGCTGAGACAGGAGGATCACAGGTTCGAAGTTAGTCTCAGCAACTTAGTGAAGCTCTCAGCAACTTAGCAAGAACCTGTTTCTAAATAAAAAATAAAATAGGGCTGAGAATATAGCCCAGAGGTAGAAGGCTCCAGGTTCCATCTCCAGTACCACACACACACACACACACACACACACACACACACACAAAAGAAAAATGAAAAAACAGCTAATACATAGCAGATCAGTGATTCAAACTCAGCTCCATGTTCTTTTAGTGTGTGTGTGTGTGTGTGTGTGTGTGTGTGTGTGAGAGAGAGAGAGAGAGAGATCGAGAGAGAGAGAGAGAGTGAGAGAGAGAAGGAGGGGAGAGGGAGGACCTGGGGGGGCTTCTACCTCTGAGCTACACCTCCAGCCCTATTTTATTTTTTATTTTATTTATTTATTATTTATTTATTTATTTTTGATGGTACTGTGGATTGAACCCAGGGGATTCTACCTCTGAGCTGCACCCACAGCCCTATTTATTTTTTTATTTTGAAACAGAGTCTCACTAAGTTGCTGAAGCTGTCCACGGACCTGCAATCCTCCTGTCTCAGCCTCCCAAGTACTGGGATTACAAGCGTGTGCCACCACACCCAGCTTTTTTTTTTTTTTTTCTGTGGTACTGGGGATTGAACCCAGGGGCTTCTTCCTCTGGGCTCCACCCCAGCCCTATTTTTTGTTCTTTATTTTGAAACAGGGTCTCACTAAGTTGTGGAGGGCCTCACTAAGTAGCTGAGGCTGGCCGTGAACCTGGATCCTCCAGTTTCAGCCTCCCAAGTACTGGGATTACAAGCATATGCTACCACACCCGGCTTCCAGCTTATTTTTTATTTTGAAGTAGGTTCTCACTAAGTTACTGCACCTGGCCTCAAACCTACAATCCTCCTGTCTCAGCCTCCCAAGTACTAGGATTAGTCATGGGCCACCACACCCAATTCCTTTAATACATTTTTTGTCTTTTTTTTTTTTGGCGGTACTGTGGATTGAACCCAGGGGCATTCTACCTCTAAGCTACACCCCCGGCCCTATTTTTTATTCTTTATTTTGAAACAGGGTCTCACTAAGTTGGGGAGAGCCTCACTAAGTAGCTGAGGCTGGTCGCGAACCCGGATCACCCCGTCTTAGCCTCCCGAGTACTAGGATTACAAGCGTGTGCCACCACGCCTGGCTTAATACATTTTTACTAAATAAACAAACCTGGAGACAGGAACAGAGCCACACACACATTCACAGCCCCAGCAAGAAGAACTGGGGAACCCTCAACACACACACAGTTGTTGAATGCAGGCACCCGTGAATGAATGGTACTGCTCAGAACAAAATGGTTAGACCTCAGACAGACCTTCTGCTGCCCACCAGAGCCATCCCTATAACAGTTTCCCACCAGAAAACTCAAAGCCCCACTTCCCCGCCTCCCTCCTCACCTGCCGGGGGCTCACAATGATGCTGTTGGATTTTGCCCCCGGTTTCAGGGCCTGGTTGGGGGTTTCTCCCACAAGGGTTGCTGACCCTGTGGGGCACGGGGCTCCAGCTCCTCCAGGAGGCCGTGAGATGGCATACTCAGCGTAGGTCTGAGGGGACACCTGGGCGGAGAGCTCCTCGGTGGGAAGGCCTTGTGTGGATTTGAATAAAGGCTTAGCCTGTGGGGAGAAAGCGGGGCTTGTAGGGGACCAGGAAGGGAGCACGTCAACCCCTGCGCATCCCTTTGCCTCCTCTGGGCTGGCCCATCTTCCTTCTTCCCAGTGTGCCTTCCAGAGGCAAGGCTGGAGACTCAAAATCTGAATCCAGCTACTTCTCCCCACTCCTCTACCTCCACCCTGGTCCTAACCACCATCATCTCTCCCCTGGACCACTAAAGTCACCTCCTTGCCAGCTCCCCGCCCACCTCACAGTCTGTTCTCTATGCTAAGTCACCATATCCTCTCTAGTCTCAGAGTCCTCCTGAGTAAAAGCCAAAGCTGTCACCATAGCCCCTGAGGTTTTAGATCAGTCCTTGCCCTCTCAGCTTGGGACCATACACCTGCTACCGCTTCCGCCTACTCCAGCCTCAAACTTGAGGTTCCCTATGACCTCAGGACCTTTGCACTGGCTGTTCCCTCTCCCCCAGATGTCTACATGGCCCACTCCCTCACCTCTTTCAAATCTCTGCCAAGATGTCACCTCCTCAGAGAAGCCCTCTCTTGACCTTCTTATCTAAGGTGGCTCCTCCCCCATCACATCCTATATCCTCCTTTCTTTTCCTGAGCACCAGCCAAGTCCTTTCCTATCAAATTTCAGTGTTGTCAGATCTTTTGACTTACTGAAAGATGTCAAAAATGCAATTTTTTTTTCTGTTTTCTTGGTACTGGAGATTGAACCCTGGAGCATTCTATCTCCAAGCTACATTTTCAGCCCTTTTTATTTTTTGTTTTGAATCAGGGTCGCACTAGGTTGCTGAGAGCTTCATTATGCTGCTGAGGCTGTCCTTGACCCTGAGATCCTCCTGTCCCAGTCTCCCAAGTACTGGGATTATGGGTGTGCACCACCATGCCCAACACTTTTTTTTGTCTTAAATGAAAAACCTTCCAATTCTTAAACATTAGCCACAAATTCACATTTTGCAAAATAGGGGTTCTGGCCACATAAAACATATAGTGGGGCCACCAGCTAGCTGCTAGTTTTCAGCCTCTGCCTTAGGCCTCTCCTAGAACCACCCTGCCATTTTACTTGTGGGGAACTTAAGCCTGGGGAGGACACAGGGTTGTTTACCCAAGGCAACCCAGGCCCCCACATATCTTGGCCCCATAGGCCCTTTCCTGTCCTCCTTCCTTTCAACCCCGCCAGGATTCCAACAGTCCCCTCATCATCCTACCCCTGCAGGAGGGACCTCATCCTCGTCCAGCGGTATGACAAATTTCTTCCTGGTGGGGGGCTCTGCAGGCTGCGGCACTCCCTCCTCATCCTTCCCAGGGTCCATCTAGGGCCTGAAAGGCAAGACCAGGCTGCAGGAACGAGTAAGGCATCGGTGGCTTAATTCCCATCGCCCCAGCAGGAACCCTACTCACAGCCATCCCCCCAAAATTCCAGGGTTCTATAGCATCAAGTCCCAAATACCCTGCGCCCCAGGTTCCACAAAGCCCCGCCCCAGGGATCGCCCCGCCCCTTACTTATCCCGGCGGCTTCGCCCCGCCCCTCGCAGCCCCTGGGTACCTGGAGCTCCGCCCCCACTGTCCCCACCGGCCGTTGGCCCGACCCCAGGGCTCTCACCTGGGGACCCGTCCCACGGCGCGTCTGGGCCGGCTCGCAGACTCTGCAAGTATTGGCCTCTGCGGCTGCCAATCGTCAGCGCGGTCTCCAGTTCCCGCCCCTCTCGTTCCTACCGGGGGTCTTAGCACTGCTAGGACTCGCCAGCTCTCCCCGAGGCCCGGAGGAAAAGACCACGGGGGATCGAGGCGTCCCACCGCCAGCGCGGCCAGCGCGGCCCCAGGTCGCCCCACTTCCTGCCTCTCTAGCCCTCGGCCCGCTTCACCACTCTGCACGGGGGTGGAGCATAGAGAGGGACAGCTCCTGCGTAGCTCTCGATGGTCCTGGAGGACCGTAGAGGTTGGAGGAGGAAAGAGGCGTGGGTCTAGGCGCCTGAGAGTCGCTGGTGCCAAGCCCTTCAGTGCCAGTGCCCAGTTGAGCGCCTCCTATGTTCACCGGCTCCAGGCCGGGCTCAGTGAAGAGATGGCGGGAAATCAAACTAGGTCCCCCCTCTCGGTACAGAGAGACTTGGCTTGGAATCCCAAACCGACCATTGATTTTCCCTTAGTTTCCCGGTTCATTCATTTAATTCCACACAATTCCTCTAGCCTTTCCTCTCTTCCCCGCGCTGCGCGGGGCGGTGCTAGTGACAGCCCTGCGCTGCACCTCCCGGGGCTTACAGTTCTGTGGGTGACACAGACACGGTCCCAAACAGTGACCACCCAGAGTGGGCAGGGCTGGGGTGGGAGACCCCACAGGGCCATGGGATGGGAGTCGGGGGGAGCGCCTGACCCAGCCTGGGAGTCAGGACGGGCTTCCTGAAGGAAGGGACATCTGAGCAGAGACTCGGTCGATGAGTTAGTATTAGTCATTTCCTGAAAGGATAGTATCACACTGTTCTAACTTGCAACAATGATTACTAAGGAAATAGAACATGTTTCTGTGAGTGCGTTGCTGTTGAATGTTTTGTGTTCTGTGCGTTGTTTGCTCATATCCTTTGCCCATTTTGTAAATGACTTGTATGTCCTTTTTATTACTATTAAGTTATAGGAGTACTTTTTGGATTCCGATTCCAATTCTTAGTCATTTCCATATATTGCAAATATTTCCACACCCAGCTAACTTTATTTATTTATTTATTTAGGAGGTTTTAGTGTTTATTCACGCCTACTTACCAATCTACTCTGTCCTGACTTTTCGTCTTGCTGTGTTCAAAAGGTTTGTCACACTCCAAGTTCATAAGTATATATTCTGTCATTTCTTTATCTTTTCTTTTTTTTGTGTGGTGCTGGGGATTGAACACAGAAGCATTTTACCTCTGAACTACACCTCCAGCCCTATTTCATTTTTTATTTTGAAAAAGGGTCTTACTAAATTGTTCAAGGTCTTAGCCGGGCGTGGTGGTGCACACTGTAATCCCAGTACTTGGGAGACTAAGAACGGAGAATCCGGGTTCGCAGCCAGCCTCAGCTACTTAGTGAGGTCCTCCGCAACTTCGTGAGATCCGGTTTCAAAATAAAAGTATAAAAAAATAGAGCCGGGGGTGTAGCGCGGAGGTAGAACGCCCCTGGGTTCAATCCCCGGTACCGCAAAAAAAAAAAAAAAAATGTTCAAGGTCTTGCTAAATTGCCAAATCTGGCCTCAAACCTGTGACCCTCTGGTCTCAGCCTCCAGAGTACTGGAATTACAAGTGTGGGCCACCATGCCTGGTCTCTGTCATTTCTTGTAATTTTTTCCTAGTTTTTATTTTGTTTTTGTCTTTATTCCTTATATTATTTGTGGGGGGGGTACTGGCCATTGAACCCAGGGGCACTCTACCTCTGAGCTACACCCCCAGCCTCGTCTTATTTTTTGTTTTGAAACAGGATCTCACTAAGTTACTGAGAGCCTCACTAAGTAGCTGAGGCTGGCCTGGAACCTGTGATTCTACTGTCTCAGCTGATTTAATTTTTTTTATTTATTTAATGTGTGGGTGGTACTGGGGATTGAACCCAGGAATGTTCCCACTGAGCAACACCCCCAGCCTTTTTGATTTTTTATTTAGAAACAGGGTCTCGCTAAGTTAACCAAGTCGGTCTGGAACCTCAGATCCTCTTGTCACAGCCTCTCAAGTACTAGAGATACAGGCCTGTGCCACCATGCCTGGCACTTGTTTTTTTTTAAGAGACAAGGTCTACCCGGCCAGACGATGCGGGGCGGGCTGTGGACCCGCGGGGCTCACGGCAGGTCCCTCTGCTGCGGCGGCGCGGGTCGAGGAGCTGTTCGTCCGCGCCGCACCCCTGCGACCTTCCTCGACCTTCCTCGAGCGCCAGGCGGGATCGCAAGCCCCGGCCCCCAGAGAGAGGCCAGAGTTGGTGGCGCGGCTGAACTCCTGAGCGCCAAGGAGCAGGAGCTGCGGGAGACGGAGCCCTTGCTGCACGATGAGAATGAAGATTTAAGGAAACTTGCAGAGAATGAAATAACTTTGTGTCAAAAAGAAATAACTCAGTTGAAGCATCAGGCCTGAAATTTCAGACTAGAGCTAGAATCTTCTTTTGCACTCTACACACAGTATAATGTCCTACTCACAACAAGCACTTAATTCTTAATAACTGAATAAAAAACTGATACAAAGCATATAAGAAATCCAAGAAGAAAGCCGGGCGTGGTGGCGCACGCTTGTAATCCCAGTACTTTGGGAGGTGGAGACCGGAGGATCCAGGTTCGTGGCCAGCCTCAGCTCGCTCTCTCTCTCTCTCTCTCTCCCCCTGTCTCTCTCTCTCTACTTAGTGAGGCCCTCTGCAACTTCGTGAGACCCGGTTTCAAAATAAAGTATAAAAAATAGGGCCAGGGCCGTAGCGCGGAGGTAGAACGTCCCTGCGTTCAATCCCTGGTACCGCAAAAAAAAAAAAAAAAAAAGAAATCCAAGAAGAAATAAAAGCAGGCCTATAAGAAACAGATGAGAATGATTTGATCCTGGAGGTGACTGCAGGAGTTGGGGGTCAGGAGGCAATGTTGTTTACTTCAGAAATGTTTGATATGTATCAGCAGTATGCTGCGTTTAAAAGATGGCATTTTGAAACCCTGGAATATTTTCCAAGTAAAATAGGTGGCCTCAGGCATGCATCTGCCAGCACTGGGGGCTCAGAAACCTATAAATACATGAAATTTGAAGGAGGAGTGCACAGAGTACAGAGAGTACCAAAAACAGAGAAGCAAGGCCCCGCACATACTAGCACCATGACAGTGGCAATATTACCCCAACCTACTGAGATTAATCTGGAGATTAATCCTAAAGATTTGAGAATTGATACTAAGTGAGCTGGTGGAGCTGGGGGTCAGCATGCAAATACCATGGACAGTGCTGTCCACATAGTTCATCTCCCAACAGGAAGAAGAAAAAGGATGAAAAGGAAAAGGAGTATTCCTTGATAATAAATAAAGAAAAGACTTTTGTATTAAAACTCTTTAATTCTCAGCCGGGCTGTTACCGTTTGGACCGATGCTTGTTCTTAGCTAGTTTAGAAAAAGTTAGCCAGAACCTCTGTTGCAAGCTTGAACAAAGTTTTATTATTACAGAGAGAAACAGGGGACAGAGTAAGCAAAGCACTACGCCAGAGGAGACGCAGTGGAGTGCCTTGAAAGTAAGGCACTGATGCCTTTGAACATACACAATTTTTATAAGAATCAATTATCTCTTTTTTTTTTTAAAAGATTTTTTTTGCAGTACCGGGGATTGAACGCAGGGGCGTTCTACCTCTGCACTATATCCCCGGCCCTATTTTTTATACTTTATTTTGAAACCAGGTCTCACGAAGTTGCGGAGGGCCTCACTAAGGAGAGAGTGAGAGAGAGAGAGAGAGACAGGGAGAGAGAGCGAGAGAGCTGAGGCTGGCCGCGAACCCGGATCCTCCGGTCTCCGCCTCCCAAAGTACTGGGATTACAAGCGTGCGCCACCATGCCCGGCCAACCTACACAATATAATTGTAACTGCTGTCATAAATCCTGGACTCTTCTGTACAAGAAATAGACAAAAAAGTCATTTATGTAAAATATTTAATGGATGATTAAATATTAGTTTAACAAAAAGAGAGAGAGAGAGAGAGAGAGAGAGAGAGAGAGAGACAAGGTCTAGCCCAGCGTGGTGGCGCACGCTTGTAATCCCAGTACTTGGGAGGCTGAGACTGGAGGATCTGGGTTCGCGGCCAGCCTCAGCTACTTAGTGAGACCCTCTGCAACTTGGTAAGACCCTGTTTCAAAATAAAGAATTAAAAATAGGGCGGAGGTGTAGCCCAGAGGTAGAATGCCCCTGGGTTCAATCCCCAGTACTGCCAAAAAAAGAAAAAAAAAAAAAAAGAAAGAGACAAGGTCTTGCTATATTGCCCAGGCTGATCTGAAACTCATTGTTTAAGCCATCCTGAGGCCTTGGCCTCCCGAGAAACTGGGACTACAGGAACCACCGCCTCACCAGGCTATTACTTTTTACAACACTCCTCCTCTTGCATTTGTTTTATTTTTTTTAATGTGTGTGGTGCTGGGGATTGAACACAGGGGCATTCTACTTCTGAGCTACACGTACCCAGCCCTATTTTATTTTTTATTTGGAAACAGGGTCTTGCTAAGTTGCTGAGGTTGGCCTTAAACCTGCAATCCTCCTGTCTCAGCCTCCCAAGTCCTGGGATGCACCACCGCACCCGATTCTTCATTTGACTTCTTGTTGGAGTATTATCACTACTAATTTTTTTTTCAGTGCTGGGGATGGAATCCAGGGCTTCACACATGGCTAGGCGAGCGCTCTGCCACTGAGACACATCCCCAACCCTCCTCTCTACTAATCCTTGAGAGCATATCTGTAAATAGTAACTATCTGAGTCCTGCTTATCTGAAAATCTATTTTCAACCTCACAATTGGAATCTAGAAATCTGGGTTCTTCTTTTTCTTGCCAAGTTAGAAGCAATAGCTCTTCTATCTCCCTTACTTCTGGGTGGCCTCTGAGAAGAGTCCAACCTTCTGATTTGCCTTCCTTCAGAGACAGTCTCACCAATAGGTGTAGTTTTCCCCAAGGTCACTTGCTGACAGTGTGACCTCCAGCCAGTATCTCATTTCTTTTTTTTTTTTTTTTTTTTGCAGTACCAGGGATTGAACCCAGGGGCGTTTT
>PVJS01017972.1:5495-35601 GCA_004027185.1 Glis glis | reverse complement strand
TCTCTCTCTCTCTCTCTCTCTCTCTCTCTCTCTCTCTCTCCTTAGTGAGGCCCTCTGCAACTTTGTGAGACCCGGTTTCAAAATAAAGTATAAAAAACAGGGCCGGGGATGTAGCGCAGAGGTAGAACGCCCCTGCGTTCAATCCCTGGTACCGCAAAAAACAAAAAAAAAATTCTGCCTCCATATAATGGCAGACCCTGGCAACCCAGTGATGAAGACCTCTCTCCAGAGGCAGGTCTCTGCCCTGTACACCCTCCACATCAAAGGTCATCTCCAACCAACCCAGCTGCCCTGACCGTTTGTGGGGACAGGGCTAGAATATCATTGGAGGCTCAAATACTATATAGCTAAACACTGGAACATTTTAAATCAAGCTAAACATCTTAAGTTAATTATATTCTGTCTTCCAACCTTTAAAATATACATCCAAAGCTGTGCATGGTGGCACATGCCTGTAATCCCAGTACTTGGGAGACTGAGACAGGAGGATTGCAGGTTTGAGGTCAGCCTCAGCAACTTAGCAAGGCCCTCCAGCAACTTAGCGAGACCCTGTTTCAAAATAAAAATAAAATAGGGCTAGAGGTGCAGCTTGGAAGTCAAATGCCCCTGGGTTCATTCCCCAGTACCCCCCAAAAAAACCCTTCATAATGAGCTGGAAGGCTAGGTTCAAATTTAGAATTCTCAGACTTCCTGGAGTTCCACAGAGGATGGGGGCAGTGTGGGAGGCTGACCACCAGTCACTAACCCCTCGCCTGAGGCATGCACCCCATGTCTGGGCCCATCCTATGCCACAGTGGCCTTGTCTCTGTGGATGCCAGACCTCACGCCAGGCTCTGTCCATACCCTTATGCAGAGACCTGCCCTCTGGCCACCTGTGAATCCTTGGGAAAATGGACTCTGCAAAGAACCTGTGCAGACACTAGCAGTGGGTAGGACTGTTTGGCAGGGACTTTGGAGTCCTGGACAGCCAGAGCATGGCGTAGTTCTAGGTGGGCATTGTCCCCTTGGCCTTGTAGACTCTTCCCCTGTTGCAGGTGTAGACAGAGAAAGGTGAGACAGGGCCCCATGAAGTGCAGGACCCTGGGCAGAGCCCCTCTTGCTGGTGTTTCTGGTCAGTATTGCTGCCCAAATCCCAAGCAGAGGCCAGGAAGCAGAGGTCACCGTGGTGACGTTCCTGAGAAGGCAGTGCGATACCCTCCTTCCCATTCATTCCAAACAAAACTGGGAAATGTTGTGTTATACCAAGGGAAGATGAACACTGGACAAGATCTGGCCTAGGATGCTGGCTGAGGAGCCAGGGGAGAGAGGGCTGAAAAGCACAAAGCCCCTGTGTCTTGGCTGGGATCTGCATGCACGAGGCCTCTCCTGACAGAGATGCTGAAGTGCAGTGGGACCTGGAGCCCCGGTGAGTCATTTCAGTTCTCTCCCTCCCACTCTTGGCTATTGCTGCGTGATAAACAAAGGCAGGAAACTGGGCACGGTGGCTCATGCCTGTAATTCCAGTACTTGGGAGACTGAGACAAGAGGTTCGCAGGTTCAAGACCAACCTCAGCAACATAGTGAGACCGTTTAAAAAAAAAATCAAGAGCCAGGAGTGGTGGCGCATGCTTGTAATCCCACTACTTGGAGACTGAGACTGGAGGATTGCAGGTTTGCGGCCAGCCTCAGCTACTTAGTGAGGCCCTCCGCAATTTAGTGAGACCCTGTTTCAAAATAAAGAATAAAAATAGGGCTGGGGTGTAACTTGGAGGTAGAATGCCCCTGAGTTCGACCCCAGTTCTGCAAAAACAAAAAGGGCTGGGGGTGTAGCTCACAGGTAGAATGCCCCTGGGTTCAACTTCCAGTACCAATATATACATAAATACATATATACCTCCATACCTCCATACATGCATACAGGCAGGAAGCAGTGCGGGCCTGTGGGCTAGGTCGCTGCCGTTCTGGCTCTCCTCCTTGCAGGTCCAGGAAACAGACTCTATCAGATCACCCCGGGGTGATGGCGCTCAGGATTACAACTTGTTTTCCACAGGTTGCATTTTGGGTGTCTGCTTCCTGGTGACCTTATCAGGTAGCCATCTCCCAAACACCGCAGCTGCTTCTGGGAGACTACTGGCACCACCGTGCTGCGGGCAGCGCCGTTTGCTGACCTGGCCTCTTTCTCTGGCCCTGTACCTTTGCCACATTGTCTTTAAATATCACCACGACCCGAGACCCAGCTTGGGGTACAGATGGGATCATGTTTCTTAATTTCTTCCCATTGATGATCACGGGGCCATTATTGGCAGGACAGCCAGCATTTCCCTCCTGAGGTCTCCCCCGACGTCTCTAGACGGAGGTGGGTCAAGGAGGGATGGGCTCAAGGGAGATGGGGTCCGAGGCCCCCCTCACGGCAGCCTGGGGCAGAGGTCTCTACCACTTGCAGGCCCCATGGCCACCACAGTCCTAAGAGGGGGCTCCGCTGCCTCTGTCACCACAGGGTGCTGTCCCAACACCACTGCTGGTGGCTCTCCAGGCCCCAACTGTCCTGGAGGAAGACTGGACCGAGTGGCTGTTTCCCCCTAGGGGAAGTCCAGCTCCTTGGAATCACAGGCTGGTCTTTCTCCTCCCTGCAGCCCCAGTGTAGCCAAGCACACTAAGGGCCCAGACCTTTATCGTGCTAACTCAGAGCAGTAGACTATCAGAACTGGAAGAAGTCATTGAGATCACACAGCTTTCTTTCCCTCCTCTGTTCTGCAGATGAAGAAACTAGGCACAGAGGATCTTGCCCAAGGTCACCCTGCTCCTCGCCAAGCAGCATGGCTACTCTGGAGCAGAGGCGGGGCCAGAGCCCCCAGCTCCTGCTGCGGTGGGTTCTTCACCTTTTCAGATCAAGATGGTGACAGAGCTAAAGGCTCTCTCTCCAGAAGAATACACACGCCCACAAACCCCTGCATGCACGCCCTCAGGTGAGGAGCCTGCCTGCACCTTGGAGTGCAGGGCCACACTAGGTGCTGGCCTGTCCTGGGCACGTTACATGATGCGGGGCAGGTAAGGCGCTGCGGAGACTCTGGAGCCAGGCTGTGGATTCGAGTCCCAGCTCTGCCACTGACTAGCCGCCTGGTAATTCAGTGTCCTCACCTATAAAGTAGAGCCATAACTAAACTGTCTGTTCAGAGATCTTAGCACAGAGCGAGCGGGCCACTGGGGAAGTGCTGTGTACGTCTTAGTTCTTGTTATTATCACCACCACCAACTGAACCCCTAAAGGAAGAACAACTACAGCAGTAAGAATTTAAAAAAGAAGAGGATTCCGAAAGCCCCTGATGAGTATCTATCGATTTTATCTACTGGAGTTTGTGTTCAGACTCTGCACAGCAATCACAAAACAAAGACTTTGAAGGAAATCTTGGTTTCTGTCTAAATTCTCACTAGCTACATAGATTATTCAAAACAGCACTTTGTTTTTTAAAGAAAGTTGACAAAAGGGTTAAAAGTGACAGGTGCCCAGCGAATGACAATTGCTTTGGGGAAACGCCACTCCCCTCCGGGTCTCGCTGCACTGCCCCCGTGGCCTCCAGGGGGCGCTCTGCACAGGAATCCGGACCCTGGGCATCCTTGCTTCTAATCCAACACCGCCCATTCCCTGTCCCGCACACCACGTGTAACACACCTGGCCAGGATACCTTTGGGATCTAGCCCTAATTGCACATCCGGCCTCACCTGCCGGACTCGGGGGACATTATGCTGCTTCCACCTGGTCTACTCTTCAGTGAAAGTGGGGTCATCTATTGGCTTCGCTCTCCAATGGTGGTCTCCCCACCCTCTACGTAACTGCGGTGCCCAGCGACCTTGGGTGGAAGGAGGAAGACCTGGGAACCACGGGTTCCCGGAGACGCTGCCTGTCCCAAGAGGCTGCCTGTCCCAGTGCGGAGGGCTCTGCCGAGTGGGAGAACTCTCTCCACACTGTCACTCACAGGCGCTTCATGAGGGCCACAGCCATGGTGCCACGTGCTCCTGCGGGCACTGAAGTGCATCATCACTAATTACAAAATCAACCTGTTCAATAGTAAAAGAAGAAAAGACTCCCCCACCCCAATTTTTATCCACCATGAAATAATGTTCCTCCGACCCTGCGGACAGGCAGAAAACTACATGCAGCAGAATCTTTTTTTTTTTTTTTTTTTTGGTACAGGGGATTGAACCCAAGGGCATTCTACCTCTGAGCTATACCCCCAACCCTATTTTATTGTTTATTTTGAAACATAGTCTCACTAAGTTGCTGAGGGTCTTGCTAAGTTGCTGAGATTGTCCTTGAACCTGCAATCCTCTTGTCTCAGCCTCCCATGTACTGGCATTGCAGGTGTGCACCACCATGCCCAGCTCAGAATACTATTTTTAAATGATATTGTTCCCACTATGACATCCCAGAACAGATTAAGGCTTGAACTGGTTGGCTTTCCTTAGACTGAAAGTGTCAGATTTGTGACACCTTCAGATTTGTGGGGATTTTGAAAGGAACAAGATAACATTTTAATCTAGGACATTCTATGCTGTTCCTTCCACACTATCAAGTCCCCAGAAACCCAACTAAATCTTGCACAAGCACCAGCAGCAGGCAAGTTGGGCCCAGAGATCCCAACTCTGAGGCCTGGCATGGAAGGCAGGTTGGCAGCCCGGCCAGGACGTGCCCTTGGTTCCCTTTTACTTCTGTGTAATGTGGGACTTTCTCGGGAACATCCACATACTCTGTCTCCTTAGATTTTCTTATCAGCCAGTAGCCCTGGCTCTGCAGGCAGCAGATCTGCATTCATACACCAGCATCCCTCCTTACTGGCAACGTCAATCATTCTCTTGAGGACTTGGTTTTCTGATCTACAAAATGGGTCCCACAGGAAGATGGGCCTCCCGATGTATTGTGTGGACCTCCAGGAATGAGACAGGTAGACTCCTCTCATGATGTCTGACACCAACAAATGTTCACAAAGGTTACTCTTTATTATTTCTCCCCTTTTTGACACAATTAAACCAAGATTTGGATTAAGGAATTTGCCCAAGGGTCACTACATTGACAGGGCTGAGACTAGAACTCCTGACTTCTGCCCAGTGCTCCTTCCCGGGGAGCTGACATGTCCTGCCATGGTGACAACCGCACGGTTCCTCCTCCATCCTGGGGAGGAAGGAGTAATTAATGCCTTCAAGAGACTCCAGATGCTCAGATGAAAGGAGCCCCAGTCTATCATTACCCGCGTTCTTGTCTTATCACTGCTTTTGAAGTTTATTTGGGGGGGATATGATGGTTTCCCTAGGTCTGGTCTGGTGGCCAGCCCATTGTGCCCTTGACTTGCACTCACCCTCGCCAGCCCATGCACAGATGGGGCTCCTGGCAAGAAAGCCCACACCCCCATCAGTTCCGAGTAGCGCTGGCGGTGGGACAACTGGAGCCCTCTGCGCCTCCCCCACATCACCCTCCTCACGCAGTCGACTGTGCCTCTCTGCACGGCTCTCTGCTTTACTCTTCAATAGTGTGAAGACTCCTGGGAGGAGTGGCCCAGTCAACACGAAGGCGTGGACCGTCGTTTTTGAAGGACGGGTGCAACATGACAACTGAGGGGAGAAGGGTGGCGAGGAGGGGGAAGTATGGGCCTCAAGACAAACTTCTCCTCCCTCGCAATTATGGGGAAGGCTGAATCATTAAAGATGTGAATCAGATCTATTCTCGTGGCTTTTAAAATAAACACCACAGGGCCAGCGTGACCCGGCAGCCTGTTCTTATCCACTAAGGTCTATGGTCCCAACTGAAAAAAGGAAAAGACAGCGTGTTCCAGCCCCAGAAGATTGTGCCATCCTGATATGGCGAGACCATCAGCCTTTTTCTTCCATGGCAAGAAAGAGACCCTTGCCCCTGGGCTGCTGTTTCTGTGTGATCGTGGGCCTGGGTGGGTCACTTGGCAACTGGAGGGAGCAGGTCATTGAATAGTAGGAAAAGCACACATCTAAATGACAGGAGGAAGGTGAGTGTATGGGAACATTCTCTCTCTCTTACTTTCTCTTGGGTGTTTTTTTGTTTTGTTTTGTGTTTTGGTACTAGAGATTGAACCCAGGGACATTCTACTTCTGAGCTACACCCCCAGCACTTTTATTTTTTATTTGGAAACAGGATCTCACTAAATTGTTGAGGGTCTTGCTAAGTTGCTGAGGCTGGCCTTGAACTTGCAATCCTCCTGTCTCAGTCTACCAAGTACTGGGATTATAGGTGGCATGCACCACCATGCCCAGCTCATTATGGGAATATTCTCTCACCACTTACTTTCTCCAACCTTCCAGCCACAGTCAGGAGCCCTGAGATGGAGGATGCCAGGGATGGGAGGAGAAGAGCTTCTCACACATCTGTCCTCTCCGAGGTGGGATGAGCATCGCTACCCAGAATGCTCTCCGTCCTGTGTGAGCTTATGAGAGGAGGGTGGCAACTCAGGAAGGGTGATTCAGGGGCTTCCAGGATGGACACTTGTTCAAATACTTCCCCCACTGCCTTTCTCCAAGTTTGAAATTCTTTCACTTACCAACTATAATTTATTCTGTTTATTTAGTTCTCAATGGAATCTCTTACTTGGGGAGGGGATTGTACTGGGGATCGAACCCAGGGGCATTGTAGCTTTGAGCTACACCCCAGTTCTTTTTATTTTTTTGTTTTGAAACAGGTCCTTGATAAGTTGCTGAGGGTCTTGCTAAGTTGTTGAGGCTGGCCTTGAACCTAGAATCGTAGGATCCTCCTGTCTCAGTTTGCCTGGAATTACAGGTGTGAGTCACTGAGCCTTCTGATTTTAAGAGACTCTTTTAACGTGCAGACTCAGGCTTAAGCAGTACTATTGAAGTATTCCTATCAACAAGCTAGGAGAGACATAGTATAGGGTTGGGCTCTAGGTGAAGCAAGGCCTGGAGAGGGAGCAACCATGCCACCTAGTGGTAAACCTGCTAACCGGGCGTGGTGGCACAAGCTTGTAATTCCAGTACTTGGGATGTTGAGACAGGAGGATTGCAGGTTCGAGGACAGCCTCAGCAAGTAGTGAGATTCTCATCAACCTACAAGACCCTGTTTCAAAATAAAAATTTAAAAATAGGGCTGGGGATGTAGCTGAGAGGTAGAATGTCCCTGGGTTCCATCCCCGGTACCCCCCACAACAACAACAAAACAAAAACAAACCCCCAAAACTACTAGGCCAGGGACAGAAAACCTCTTTTCTATGCTGTTATAGGTTGAATTGTGTCTCCCCCGTCAAAGGTATATTTGAGTCCTAACACCCACTATCTCAAAATCTGACTTATTTGCAAATAGGGTCGTTGCAGATGCAGCTATTTTAAGATGCTGTCATAGGGGAATAGGATGGGCCTTTAATCCAGCATGACTGATGTCTTTATAAAACAAAGATGTGAAGACACAAGAGGAGAGCACCATGGGCAGACACAAGGGCATCCGGCCACAGAGGGGACGGCCATGCGAAGGTGGAGGAAGAGATGGGAGTGATGTGGCCAGGAGCCAAGCAACACCTAGAGCCACCGGAAGCAGGAAGGGTCCTCCCCCGGAGCTCCTGGAGGGGACACAGCCATGCTGCACCTTGATTTTGGACTTCTATCCTCTAGCACTGTTAGGGAATACATTTCTGTTGTTGAAAGTCATCCACTTTGTGGGACTTTTATAGCAGCCCTAGGAAACTAATACACACACCTCCCTATACCTAACCTGAATAAATGTTAGCTTCCATATGGGTTTCTGCAAAATAAGGTGGTAAAACTGGGTCCGTCTTGCTCTAATGACAAAAAAGGAAAGCAGTTCATTCATTCAACAATCTTTGCATACATTCTGTGTCAGACTTGGGGAGATGAGCAGGACTCTGCTCTCAGGGAGGGTATTTTCTTGTTTCTCCAAGGGAAGATGAGCCTATTAGGAAGAACGGGACACAGAAGAACTGGAGGAGCATGGGTTTTGTTAGGTCCCCCAGAGCAGAGTCTAAGGAACTGGAAGGCCATCAGTGGACTGAGGGCTGAACTTCTAAATCTAAAGATTTCTAGCTACATGATAAATTGCATTGGTTGATGCTACAGTTTGGATCTGAACTATACCCCAAAGGCCCATGTGTTAAAGGCTTGACCCCACTCATGGCGCTATCAGAAGGTGGTGGGATCTTTAAGAGGTAGAGCCTTGTTGAAGGAAGTTAGGTCATTAAGGGAGTTCCCTTGAAGGATATTGGGGTCCCAGCCCCTCCTCTTCCTCTCTCAGTCTCTCCTCAGCCATGAGGTGTACTGGCCTCCTCTACCTTGCACTCCTGCCATGATCCACTGTGGTGCCACAGGCCCAAAGCAACAGGGCCAAGTGACCATGAGCTGAAACCTCTGAAAGTGTGAGATAAAATAAGCCTTTTCCTTTACTAAGTTGATTATCTCAGGTATTTTGTCACAGTAATGGAAAGCTGACTAACACAATTGGAGTTTAGGAAGGTATTTAACTTGCATTTAAGAGTTTTCTGTTTAATTATAATTCTATTGCCCATAAACCACTTTCTTCATTCTCCTAGACATTTGATAACAGACATAGTTCTTCAAAATAATAGCATATTTTAAAAAGTATACATCTGTAGAAAAAATAAGAGGTGTTTTGAGGGGTGGAGGGAGAGACTGTCATTATTTTTTAAGCCTTACTTTTGAGGAAGGCAGCCAGAAAAGGTATTGCAGCATAGAGAGGCAGCCACAGGCCTCCTCTTGTTAGGGGAAATTAATCAGTCTTTTAAATTAAAATTTAAATCAGCACACAGTTCCAAGCATCAAGTTGAGCTAAAATACTTCTAACAAAATACAAATCCCTGTCTTACCTCTCCCCACTCCATCTGTTCCCCTCCCCAGAGGTCACCACTTTCAATTGCTGTTTTCCTGTGTTCATACATCTCTGTGTTTCTAAATAACACGTATGTGCTGCACCTTCTATTTGATCTCCTGACTTCCTATGATGGTAGATGAGGATCTAGTTCTCTTCCACCACCGTCTTAATTCCTCTGCTTCCTGTCCTCTCCTCCCCCACGTAGTTATTATAGTTCTTTGTCAGATCAATACCCTGTTTACATTGCTATGCCTAGATAAATACTATTCACAGCCGAGCATTACAATGCACTACGATTATGTTTCCTTCCTTAATTTTTGTTTTATCTGTAATTAATGATTACCTTTTTATTTATTTAATTTTTGATTGTTGGTTGACAACAGAATTCTAGGTCAGAAAAAAACATTTTTTTTTTTTTTTGCGGTACCAGGGATTGAACCCAGGGGTGTTCTACCTCCGAGCTACACCCCCGGCCCTATTTTTTTATACTTTTATTTTGAAACCGGGTCTCATGAAGTTGTACAGGGCCTCACTAGGGAGAGAGAGAGAGAGAGAGAGAGAGAGAGAGAGCTGAGGCTGGCCGCGAACCCAGATCCTCCGGTCTCCGCCTCCCAAAGTACTGGGATTACAAGCGTGCGCCACCACGCCCGGCTGGCTTGGATCTTTAATGTCACCTAAAGGCCCATGTATTAAAGGCTTAGTTCCAGGATGGCACTGAGAGGTGATCAAACTTTTAAGAGCTGGGGCCTAGTGGAAGGTCTTTTGGTCATTGGGTATACCCCTTAAAGGGGATTGTGGGACCCTGACCTCTTCCTCTTTTTGCTCTGTGGCTCGTGATGTAAGCTGACTTGCTCTGCCACAGGCTCCCACCACAATGTGCTGCCTCATCACAGGCCTAAAGCAACGGGCTAATTGATCATGGATTGGAACCTTCAAAACTGTGAGCCAAAATAAATCTTCTCTCTTTATAAGTTAATTATCTGAGATATTTTGTTATAGTCATGGAAAACTGACTAACCTTTGTGTTTCTAGTGTTGCTATCTAGAAGCTCAGAGCAATTCAGATTCCTCTTCCTTTTTATATGATATAGCTTTTCTCTGAAAGCTCGTAGGATCTTCTCTTTGTCCTCAGAGTTCTGAAATTTCACAGTGGTGTGCCTTCACATGGATTTAGTTTTCATCAATTTCCTGAGTTTTTACTGGGCCCTTTGCATCTGAAAAGTCATGTCCCTTAGTTCTTGGAAATTTTCTTAAAAAAATGATGATTTATTGTCTTTAGTCCTCTCTATTCTCTTCTGCAATTACCATTGGTAGTGTTTTGGATATCTTGATCCCTTGTGCTCAATCTCTAATGTTCTTACATTGTTTTTCCTACTTTCCAGTTCTTTGTCTTTTTGCTCCTTTTTTCCAATAAATTTCTTCCAATTTAGCTTCAAGTCCCATTGAGTTTTTCGTTTCTACCATCATATTTCAATTTTTTTTTTTTGCGGTACTAGGGATTGAACCCAGGGTCATTCTTCTTCCAAGCCACACCCCAGCCCTATTTTTTTATTCTTTATTTTGAAACAGGGTCTCACTAAGTTGCGGAGGGCCTCACTAAGTAGTTGAGGCTGGCCATGAATCCAGATCCTCTGGTCTCAGTCTCCCAAGTACTGGGATTACAAGCGTGTGCCACTATGCCCAGCATCATATTTCAATTTTAACAAACTTTTTGTTGTTTGAATGTTTTTTTTAAATAAATAGCACACTTTTTTATTGATGCAATCTCCCTTCTTCTCCAGGAATATTAATAGTAGCCTTTTCTTTTTTCTAAGTTTTCTTCTTCTTGCATCGACTCTATTTCCTCTAGGTTGTTTTTGATTGTTTGTTTGTTTTGTCTTATCTTTGTTGTTTTTTTCTTTTGCCTGTTTGGAACTCCTTATTCCACACTAGAGAACTTCACTGATGTCTGACAAGTCTTGGCTGTCTGTTCTTGATTAAGATTGGGGTCTGAAAAGCTGACTAGAAGTTCCAGGTGTATGAAGGCCTTGAAAAATTAGAGCTTTACTATGGAGGTGATCTGAAGGGTTTGTGTTGGGAACTTCCAGCTCAAAGTCTTTTTTCTTAGTCTGGTTAGATCCCTCAAGAAACACTCTTTTCTTCTCCCAACTGAAGGGAAGGTTCTGGATGCTGACATTTTAGGAGATGGATGGGGGAAGTAGTCTGGAGCTCTTGGTGTTCAGTTGTATTTTCCCTGTTTTATATGCAGAACACACACACACACACACACACACACACACACACACACACACACACACTTCTATATAAAGGATTTTCTTCTTTACAGAAAGTCCTCCAGTTTTCTTCCAGGGTAGGAAAAGGGCAGTCACTAGGAGTATGGAATACAGAAGGGGATGCAAAAATCTGGTCACTTGTTAACAGCTTTCACCCCCTTTTATTTGAGTCCCCTCCATACCCCCCATTCTAGAGGTGTCCAATGCTGCCCATTTCTAAGCCCTTTGAGGAATAAACCCAATTGGTTCTTCACTTTATCAATATATTACTAGAGATGCAGTTTTATCTGCCAACTCTCACTTCCACTTTCCAGCTGTAAACATTCTGCAGCTGTTGTCTCTTATTATTATTTCTGTCCTTGTGAGTTTATATTTTTGTTCTATTTTAGAATTTCTTACCAGGGAAAGATATTAGATATACAGTATTCAGTCAGGCATCTCCACTTCAAGGCTAATTTTCCAAACCCAATGACAGCCAACATTTATTGGTTATTTATTAACATCCAAGCAGTCATCTAACTACTATATTAACTCATTTAATCCTCACATCAATCATAGGAGATAAGTGTTATTGTTATTAAATGGAGAAACTGAGCATGTAGAGGTTATGTAACTTGTCTAAGGTCTCCCAATAGTAAGTGGGGAGCTGGGATTTCAGCCCCACACCTACACACCATCTCTTCTAAGGAATGTCATTATTCTCTCATCTTCTAAAAGTTGGTTATCAAAAGATAAAGAGGGATCTGTTTGGGATTCTCTTCAACATTTCTTGTCTAGTTAAATAATACCTTTGTCTACTCTGCCTGCTACGTGTCAGCCACTCTGCACAATTCTCATTTAATCCGCACAGCATTCTTCTGTGGCAGGTGTTAGTGGGTGCTAGGTTCTACAGATGAGAACCCTGGGGCTCCGAGACCGTAAGGAACTTGCTAAAGTCTCTTCTAGTAACTGGAAGAGTTCATGATCAAATCCAAGTCCATGTGGCTTCAAAGCCAAGGAGGACTCTGGGGTGTGCTCAGAATTTGGGGAGATATCTGTCAAAAGGGTAATCCAGAGCATGTATCTTCACTCCCTTTCTTCATGTCCGAATATTTAGCAAAGTGAATATTTATGGATCATTATTTTAATTTTCTTCAGAGATTCCAATTACATATATGTTGGATCTCTTTCATTTGTATCCCTTAACTCCAGTTTCCTCTCTCATCCTTTTTAACATTCTGCTATTTTAATTTAGTATTTCTTGATTTTCTAATTTCAACCTTTTATGTCTTTCTTATTTGTTTTCCTTCATTTCACTCATGGTTAGTTTCTTTCATTTCTTATTTCCCAAGTTCGTCTCCCTCTCTCCCTCCCTCCCTCTCTCCCTCTCTCCCTCTCTTCCTCTCCCTCCCTCTCTCTCTCTCTTTCTCTCTCTCATACTGGGGATTGAACCCTAGGGCATTCTACCTCCAAAGCATACCCCAACCCTTTTATTTTTAAATTTAAAATTTGAAACAGGATCTCACTAAGTTACTGAGAGGCTCACTAAGTTACTGAGGCTGGCCTCAAATCTGCAATTCTCCTGTCTCAGCCTCCCAAGTACTACTCTCTCTCTCTCCCTCCTTCCCTCCCTCCCCCTTACTTTATGAAGATAATTGCCCTTTTGCATGTTTTAAAAATTCATTGTGAAAATTTTTCATCTGTTCATGGCAATGTTTTCAGCCTATCATTTGTTTTTCACATTTCTTTCTTCTTTTCTCCTAGCATTTTTGTATAGATTCTCTGCTCTTTGTTTTAAATTACTCACTTACTCATCATTGGAAAAGATGAGTTTTTCCTGGAGTAGCTATTTGACTGAGATTTCTGTGTTAGTGGAGCCAGGCCCATGTCCTAGCCTAACTAGAATCTGTGCTTGTATTGTACCATGTAATGTTTCCCAGCTAATGAAGAAAAGCAACTGTGAAATTTGTTTTAATGCAAAGGCCAGTTTCCCCTCGCTGCCAAAGAAATAGACCATTTTTTGTAATTATGGTTTACCCATATGATTTCTTGTTCCATCTTCTTTGCATTTTGGAACCAAACTAGATTCAGGGATTCTTCTCCTGATTGTAGAGTACTCCTTAAACATGGTTAGAAAATATACTTTGGCCTTGCCTGTCAACGGTGCCTGTCATTTTTAAAGCCAGAAAAGATTGCTTTTTCTGGCCTTTCCCAAGCCCTGCAGCCACGATGCTGCTCTGTCTGCAGCACCCCTTCTCTGCACAGACACCGCCCCACATGCTCCCTGTTTACTCAGTCCTTGTGCTTGTCATGTGAACCAATATTTTTGCTGTTTCTAAGTTTCTTTTAAAATGGAGTTTGCATTTTTTTTCTCTTTCTCCTGTTGCTTTTGGGTAAATTCCAAGAAGAATGAGGGAGAAAGGTAATTTTGAGCAACCATCTTCAAACCAGACATCCATTCTAATTGCTTTTTTAGGTTTGTTGCACAACTTCATGTTTACTGAACTCTGGTTAGGTCTGCCATTTATATCTCAGGTCTTGGTCATTCTGTTGGTTTGTTGTTTTCCATTTTTCCTTTTTACCTCTGTTTCTGTTGTTTTTTCTCCCAAAGAAGTATGCAGAGGAGTCCACACTGAGAAGTAGATTTCAAGACAGGTTTAATGTAACTACAGGAGGAAATAGAGAAGCATCTGGGTAAGACTGGAGAGCTATCGGACCACGATGCAGGTTTGCCCTGAGTGGTGCAGAGAGGAAGAGAAGATCGGGTACAAGCATTTTAGATTTCCATTTATTCAAAGGGAAGGTTTGGCAGAGACATTGGAGAGTTCCCTGTCTCCTAGGAATGGGGTCTGCCTTAGCATCTCTGCTACATTCAGTCACTGGCTGGGAGCAGCTGTGGCTCAAATGCATCAGTGGATTTCAGGGACAAAAGTAGGACCCATGTCAATTCCACTCCCCATAATTAGAGACCTGCAGGGTGAATTCTCCCTGCAGCCACATTTATTTTGCTTTGCATTTCTGAAAATATTTTATTTCAGCCTGACATCTGATTGATAGTTTAGCAGGATATAGAATTCTTGATTCAAAATAATTTCCTCACAAAATTTTGAAGATTAAGTCCATTGACTTCTAGAATCGTTGGTGATAAGTTTGGTATCAATCTGACTTCTGATTTTTAAAGAATCAACCTGTCTCTTCCCCCTCTGTCTTTGTCTCTCTGTCTCTATCTCTGCTTTTAGATGTACCCTATCTTTAGTATATAGAAATTTATTAAAGATGTGTGTTGTGTGTGACTGCCAGCACTTTATAAACTTTCTTTTTAAATTGGAAACTATGGGCCTTTTTTCCAGCTCTGGGAAAGTTTCTTATATTATGTATGCGATCCACTTTCTCCGTTTTCTTGCTGTGGAACTTCCATTAGTCAGATAATTGACTTTCTGAACTAATTCTTTAAATCTTTTATTTTTAGGCCTTTTGTTTTTTTCTCTTGGGTTTCTGTCTCTTTGACTTATGTTCTGGGAAATTCCTTTGACTTTATATTTCAACTGTTTTTTTCTAATTAATTTTCTGATTGTTCCTTTTAATAGCAACCCACTCTGGTTTCTACCCATATGCAAACACCATCTCAAAAACTGTGAGGATGCCGGGCATGGTGGCGCACGCTTGTAATCCCAGTACTTTGAGAGGTGGAGACCAGAGAATCCGGGTTCACGGCCAGCCTCAGCTCTCTCTCTTTCTCTCTCTCTCTCTCTCTCTCTCCCTGTCTCTCTCTCTCTCTCTACTTAGTGAGGCCCTCTGCAACTTCGTGAGACCCGGTTTCAAAATAAAGGATAAAAAATAGGGCCGGGGGTGTAGCGCGGAGGTAGAACGCCCCTGGGTTCAATCCCCGGTACCGCAAAAAAAAAAAAAAAAAAAAGAAAACTGTGAGGATATGAATTGAAGGTTTGGGGTTTTGAAATGTTTTGTTCACTGAGTTACATGTCTCTTTTGGCATGATCTGTTCTGTTTGTATATCTTTGTCATTCCATGCACAGGTGTTTGTCTTCTATCTGATGATCATCAGATCCTATTTAATAATAGGGAATGGTGTTGGTTTTTCTCCAGAGCTGCATGGTTTCCTTCTTGTGTAGAGTATGTCTGTTTTCCTCCCCAGGTCTCTCCTAGGAATGGGTATTGATCCTGAGCTCTGCAATGTCGGGGGGCTCATTTGCAGGCCCACTGCTCTTTGTGATTAACATGTGGATAGCCAGGCTTTGAACCCAATGTGTAAATGGAGGAATTCACTCCCGAGAGCTTCACCAACTCTGGTATTTGGTAAAGATGTACACTGGAATCCAGTGTGCGCAATTGGAATTTCACTTCTGGGATGTGGCCTCTGGAAGTAAGTTCAATATCTTTAGAGAAGAATCTTAGAGTTTTTTAACCTGAATGGAAATGCTGGGCTTCCTTCAATCTATTTTTCAGGAATAGGGCTGAAAGAGGGGGCCCACTTTGGATTAACTCTTCAATTTGGGATCCTCCTTCATATCTGCCACCTATGGCCTGATCCAGGAGCCTCTCTGGGGTGACCTGGCACCATTGGCTTTCTTTTTCGCTCTTGTTTCCTCCTGCATACTTTGGAATGTTTTACCTTGTTTATTCACCGTGTGTGTGTATGTGTGTGTGTGTGTGTGTGTGTGTGTGTGTGTGTGTTACTAGGGATTGAACCCACGGTCATTCTACCTTCGAGCTATACCCCGCAGCCCTTTTTTATTTTTTGTTTTGAAACAGGGTCTCTCTAGGTTGCTGAGAGTATCACTAAGTTGCTGAGAGCTTGTCTCAAACCTGTGATCCTCCCATCTCAGCCTCCCAAGTACTGGGATTATATACTTCACCACCACGCCCAGAATATTCATGATATATCTTATACTCTCTTTTCATCTACAAGAAGTTTGTTGAAACCTCTAACTACCACTGGTCTCTTTCCCAACTCTTTATGAGTTTATTTTCTCATATCATTTTTCTGGAGTCTCAGGTAGTAAGGAAAGAAATTGTATGCTCAGCATGCCACCTTGAATTTTAAAATCTCCACACTTCTTTACCTGTTCCACAGTAAGGAAAGAACAGAATACCTCATGAAAGCTCATGCTCTCGAGAACAACACCTCCTCCATGAAGGCAGTTTCCCTAACCTCTGGGCAACATGGAGACTGGCAGGGCATTAGGTGGCCTCCTCGATCCTCATTGCTGGCATTAAACTGGTCTTCCCTCCCCATTAATAACATCCCATGTCATCAGACCATACTACCCACTACTCCTCTTTTGGAGACGTCTCCACTGTAGCCATTTCCCTTTATTCCTTGACGATCTTAGCTCCAGGCTCACAGTCACTCTCTCCAGGGCCATTCCTGTTAATAGCTTCCCAGATGGCATTTCCTTGCTTGACCTTCCCTTTCAATGATCATGTTCTCCACGTGTCTTAGTTACTCATCCCCATGGATCTACCTACCCTGGTCCTTGTTACCAGTCACGGCAGTTTCAAGACCTCACTCTTTGACTACCATGGTGTAAATAACCAACCTCCTCCTTCCAGTACTCTAATACCAATTCTTACTGGCTCTTCTAGTCCATTGATCTACTACTTTTTCACCAGTCTTCATGTTCTTATTTTGTGTCTTTTTTTTTTTTTTGCGGTACCGGGGATTGAACCCAGGGGCGTTCTACCTCCGCGCAACACCCCCGGCCCTATTTTTTATCCTTTATTTTGAAACCGGGTCTCACGAAGTTGCGGAGGGCCTCACTAAGTAGAGAGAGAGAGAGAGAAACAGGGAGAGAGAGAGAGAGAGAGAGAGAGCTGAGGCTGGCCGCGAACCTAGATCTCGCCTCCCAAAGTACTGGGATTACAAGCGTGCGCCACCACGCCCGGCCTTATTTTGTGTCTTACCTCGCTTAAATTCCATGGTCCAATCCTATAATCTTTTTTTGTGTGTGTGGTACCGGGGATTGAACCCAGGGGCGTTCTACCTCCGCGCTATACTCCTGGCCCTATTTTTTATACTTTATTTTGAAACCGGGTCTCACGAAGTTGCGGAGGGCCTCGCTAAGGAGAGAGAGAGAGAGAGAGAGAGAGAGAGAGAGAGAGCTGAGGTTGGCCATGACCCGGATCCTCCGGTCTCCACCTCCCACAGTACTGGGATTACAAGCGTGCGCCACCACGCCCGGCTCCAATCCTATAATCTTTTTAAAAAAAATTCCCTTACTCTCTCCCTCTTCCCATCAATGTACTGGAAAAATCCTAAGCCTAGTTCAATCCAGTCCTCACCGACCTTGTGCCTCAATCCACACAAGTGATGAACGCTGGATGTAAGTGTGCACACCTGCTGACTGGTGACCCTCTCAGCATTCTGATTCTCTTACATCCGTCCACGTTTGCTCTATGGCCTGGATTGTGGTTGACGGACACGCTTGACGAGTGTTTCTTGTGCCCTCAGAATGATGTGTGCTCTGCTGTTGCCAGGTGGAGTGTTCCATCAATGTCACCGAGGCCAAGGGGGAGGTTCGTGTGGTTCAGGTCTTCTACGGTGTTACTGAATGTGGAGTTTTGAAGTTTCCAAGTGTAAATGTGGATCTATTTCTCCTTTCAGTGTTGTCAGTTTTTATTTCGTTTCCTTTAAAATTCAGTTGTGCCAGGCATGGTGGCACACACCTGTAATCCCAGTACTTGGGAGACTGAGACAGAAGGATCGCGGGTTCAAGGCCAGCCTTAGCAAGTAGTGAGACTCTCTTCAACCTAGCGAGACCCTGTTTCAAAATTTTAAAAAAATTAAATAGGGCTGGGTGTGTAGCTTGGAGGTAGAATGCTTCTGGGTTCAATCTCCAGTGCCACAAAAAATAAAATTCTGTTGTTAGGTGCATCCACATTTAGGATTCTTATGTCTTTGCTGTGAATTGATCGTGATGTTATGTTTCTCTTTACTATCCCTAGTAATAGTCTTTCTTTGAAGTCTTTGATATTTACATAGGCTCATCAGCTTTCTTTTCGGTCAGTATTTTCCTGGCATATCTCATGTGTGTGTGTGTGTGTGTGTGTGGGGAGGGTACTTGGGTTTGAACCCAGGGGCATTCTACCTCTGAGCTACATCCCTAGCCCTATTCTATTTTTTGTTTTGAAACAAGGTCTCACTAAGTTGCTGAGGGCCTCACTAAGTTGCTGAGGCTGGCCGCGAATCTGCGATCCTTTCTGTCTCAGCCTCCCAAGTACTGGGACTACAGGCGTGTGCCACCACGCCCAGCTGTGGCATATCTTTTTCCATCTTTTTACTTATCCCATCTCTATGTTCATGTTGAAAATGGGTCTTAGAGATGGCCTAAGGTTGAGGCTTTCAAAATATAACTTAAAGCTGGGCACTGTGCTGCATGCCTATAATCCCAGCACATGGGAAGCTGAGGCAGAAGGATTGCAAGTTGGAGGCCAGCATGTGGTCATTTAGAGACCCTGACGTAGAATGCTCCTGGGTTCAATCCCCAGTACCACACACACGCAAACACAAATTTGACAATTTCTGCCTTTAAAGGGGGTATTTGGCTGAGTGTGGTGGTGCATGCTTGTAATCCCAGTACTTGGGAGGCTGAGACAGGAGGATCACAGGTTCACGGCCAGCCTCAGCTACTTAGTGAGACCCTGTTTCAAAATAAAGAATAAAAAATAGGGCTAGGGGTGTAGCTCAGAGTGAGAATGCCCCTGGGTTTAATCCCCAATACTGCAAAAACAGGGGGGGGGGTTATTTGGACTATTTCTATCTAATTAGTGGTGTAACTGGGTTTAACTCTACTAGTTTTCTTTTTGTCCCAGCTGTACTTTCTTTCTTCCTTCCCTTCCTCCCTCCTTTTCCTGTCTGCTTTGGGAATGAGTATTTTTAATTATTTAATTGTATCTCCACTCTTGGCTTATTACTTATGCCTCTTTAAAAATATTTAATGGCTTCCCTAGAGTTTAGAATGTACATTTTTAACTTAACATAGTCTACGTCTACATGACATTGGACCACTTCATGAATAGTATAAGAACCTTACAACAGCGTGCTTCCCATTTCTTCCTCTGATCCTTTGGCTGTTTTTGTTTTACATTTTACTTTTACATATTTTGCAAACCTCACGATCCATTTCTATCATTTTGGTTTTAGGTCAGCAAACCATGTCACTCAGGTCAGCCAAACATTTTTATAAATAAAGCTTTATTGGCACACAGCCATGCCCCTGTGTTTCCATGTTGTCTTTGGCTGCTTCCATGTTGCAACAGCAGAGTAGTTGCAACAGAGACCACGTGTCCTGCAGACCTAAAATATTCATTATCTGGCCCTTTAACAAAGTATTTGACAGTCTCGCTTTGGAAATTTATCCTTTAGAGCAATCAAGAAGAATTAATTTACCCTCATTTTTTAGCATTTCTTTCTTTTTTGTAGATCCCAGTTTGTCTTTGGTCATATTCCTTCTGCCTGGAGAACACCTATCATTTTTTATATCAAAAGTCTGTTGGCAAGGGATTCTCTCAGTTGTTTTTCTGAAAAGATCTCATTTCTCCCTCATTTTTGAAAGACATTTTCATTGGATATGGAATTATGAACCAACAGATTTTTTATTTCAGTATTTTAAAGATGTCGCTGCAGGTTACTTGCATAGTTTCCAATGCGTGCAATTCTCCTATAATTATTATCTTGATTCTTTTGCATGTAATGTGCTTCTCTCCTCCTTTCCTCCCTACTGGCAGCCTTCAAGATTTTCACTTTAGGCCCGGCGTGGTGGCGCACGCTTGTAATCCCAGTACTTTGGGAGGCGGAGACCGGAGGATCCGGGTTCGCGGCCAGCCTCAGCTCTCTCTCTCTCTCTCCCTCCCTGTCTCTCTCTCTCTCTACTTAGTGAGGCCCTCCGCAACTTCGTGAGACCCAGTTTCAAAATAAAGTATAAAAAATAGGGCCGGGGGTGTAGCGCGGAGGTAGAACTCCCCTGGGTTCAGTCCCCGGTACCGCAAAAAAAATAAAATAAAATAAAAATATTTTCTCTTTAGCATTGGTTTTCAACAGTTATACTATGTGTCTAGGCGCATTTCGAGTTTGGTTTGTATTTTGGGGGCTTTTCCCTTCTTGATTCTCTAAATTTTTTAGATCTATGGTTTCATGTATTTCAATATTTTTATGGAGTTCTTAACCACTATGTCTTAAAATACTTCTTCCTAGCCGGGCATGATGGCGCATGCCTGTAATCCTGGTACTTGGGAGGCTGAGACAGGAGGATCACAGGTTCCAGGCTAGCCTCAGCAATGTAGGGAGGCCTTCTGCAACTTAGTAAGACCCTGTTTCAAAATAAAAAATAAAATATGGCTGGGGGTGTAGCTTGGAAGTAGAATACCCATGGGTTCAATCCCTAGTACCACACATACAAAAAAAAAAAAAAAAAAAAAAACTTCTTCTCTGTTCCCTTTTCTTCTAGGGAACCGTCCTGTACAGTCACCGATTGTCTTTTCTGTGCCTGCACCAACAACGGAGGCTTTCTGCGGTCTCCTGCCCGCCTTTGCCCTCTGTCAGGAGCTGCATGGAAAGCTGTGGGGAGAGCCTTGTGATTGAGTGCTCACCTCTCTGGTATCGGGAGCCCCAGTTATTCTGGGTGGACATGCTCGCCCACACGTTGGCGGTTGGTTCCAATTTTTTCTTATTTCTTCTTACCTACTTGGTCCTGCTGGCACCGCTCTGCCCCTCCACGTCCACAGGTGACACAGTGAGTTCCATCTCTCCCCAGAAAGCCTTCTCTCTGTATGGAATTCTGTTTGTTGCCTTGTGACCTCCGTTCTCTGATGATTTCAAGAAAAATCATGATTTCATAGCAGCTTAGGGTGGGTGGCCTTTTTTTTTTGCCATTTTCTAGTTCTTAGTGGAAATGGAGTCTCCATCACTGATTGCACTTTAAATTCATGACCACACCTGTTTTACATCTGCTGGGCAATCCTATTATGGCTTCCCGGTGTATTCATTCCCCAAATCTCCTAGACAACTATTTCAAACCTTCTCCTTTCTCCTGCTGTAAGCTCACTCTCAGCTAATGATTTTGCTTTCCATTGCACTGAGAAAATAAAAAGAAACCTCCCGCCAACTCACACTACGACCTCTATCCACCTGTGTCTGTCTTCTCCGCTTTCCCTCCTGATCCTGGGATGAATGGCCCATGATCCTAGCAGAGGCCAGTGCCCTTATATGTCCATGGGACCTATCCTCTGTCACCTGCTCAAAGATTCTACCCCTCTCTCTTACCCTTAACTTGCTTCTCTTTTCTGGATCATTCCCATTGGCAAACATGGATATCATTTCTTCATTTAAAAAAATACCAGATATCACTTTCCCATCTCCCCCTGGCTACTGCCTCTTCCCCCATTTACAGCCAAATTTCTCAGAAAAGTCGCCTATATTCATATTCCTCCCATTTTTCTCTTAAACTCGACCCAATTGGACTAAACTCATCTCTCCAGTTCACCAAAACTTCTCTTTGGGAAGCTACCAGTGGCCTCTTGGTTGGCTAAATCGCTCCAATTCTCAGTTCTCACTTCTTTGGATCATATATCTCAGTCCACTCAGAACATCCCTTGTTTATACCAGTTGTCTCGCCGTAGTTACTAAGGGTGCTCCCTTTGATCTTAAAAGTGCCCCACATTGTACAATGAAGCATGTGATATGTTAATTATTCTCCCTGGCATGTGATATGTTAATTATTCTCTCTTCCTTAGCATACTTTCTTCATTTAGCCTCTGGACACCACTCTCCTGGTTTTCTTCCTCCCTCACCAGCTATGAGAGCATATACTTACAATACCTAATATGCCCCTCCCTTGCCATTACCTGTCTGATCTCATTTGCTACTACATTTAATTGTGTGGTTATTTGATTAATGTATTTGTCAGCAATTGCCACAATAATGCGGCATAAAACATGGTTATAAAATTCCAGGGACTTACAACCACAGTCATTTATTTCCATGCTCATGGGTCTATAGATTGGCTGTGGCTGGGGTGGGGCAGGCTGGTCTGCAGGCTGCTGGCTGGGCTCAGCACTGTTCTACGTGTCCCAGGCTGGCCGGGCCTTGCTCGTGCTGCTCCAGGCACACGGGCCTCCCTGCTCTTCCTCAGCTCGTCAGCAAGCTCCCTGCCCCGACTTAGTACCTTTCCATTCTGTGCCGTCGAACTTGAGCACCTTCCCCTCAGATACCTGCATGGCTCGTTTCCTCACCTCCTTCTTTGACTAGGTGAGGATGGATTCGGAGGTTAATTTATTTGTATACATGTCAGCTAAGGTTGATGTTTGGCTATTTATCCACTTATCGTCTAGCCACGATAAGCTATTTAGTTATAGTTTATTATACCCATGTTGACATTTCTACCCTCAACTTCATAACCTCCTTAGGGCTGGCAGTACACCCCCAAAAATTGTATTTTTAAGCCACCAAATTGGATTTTGGTGAAAATTAATGCAAGCCCAATTTCTTACTCTTGTCAAATCCGGTGTAAATATTTTCATTTGGTCAACAACCCTTAATTAAGACGCATCCATGTGTTAAGAAGAATGAGATAGGAACGTAGGCACCAAGTGAGATACAATTTCTAAATCTGCCATCACTGCCGCTGTGTTATTAGCCACAAAAAGCAACCTCTGCTCCCTTCTAAACTCTTCCAGGTATAGTATACAACAGAGTCCTGTCGTGTGTCTTATCTTCTCATAATGGTGATGTTGGTCGTTATTGTCACTTATAGAAATGGAAGTGCATCTGATGCATTTCCTTTGAGCTTTTCTTGTTCTCTCAAATTCTTTTTCTGCAGACTATGCAAATTATCCCACAAATCACTCCCGCAAAATGCTCCTCAGTGCCAGCAGATGGCGCCCGCCTGGAGCCTGGGCTCCTCCCAGGAACTAACTGGAGTCCAGGGAGCTTTGGAAGTTTAGGAAACACTTTGCCAGGGTTTCTGGTTATCATATTTCCCCAACAGGCACCTGTTTGACTGGCATTTCCTGGCTTGCACCCATCTTAGCATATTTCTTTGTTGGATGAGTTTGGCTTGAAGGGAAGTTTCGGTGGTTTATTACTTCACACCATCAGGTAAGTTTAGACTTTCTTAGTTCAGAAACCAAGCTACACAGAGTGATGAAAATAAACACGGTCTTGAGTAACTCGACATGGATATTGCTGTTATACTAATAGGGTGTTAATTAGGAAAGAGCACTTAACTTTTTTACTGCCAACCAAACAAGCTGGCTTTGTTTTTGGCTGTGGGCCGTATAACTGCATCTCAAAGTGCTCTGCAAACACTAATTAAATACTTCAGTGCACATCCAAGCAATAGGTATCATCAAACCCCTCTCCAAGATGTGGAAAACAGATCTCCTAAGCCAGCCCGTGACTTACTTAAGGTCAGGACCAAACTGGGGCTGGGTTTAGGATTCTGTAAATAGTCACAGAACCCTGCGCCCTTTCTCCAGCGATCCGTCCCCCCTGCCACCACCTACGGTGCCTGTGCTTTCCAGGGTAGTGCTGATTTCTTGTGCCCTGCACTGTCATCCTTATTAATACATTGTAACCTCTCACCTGCCCATCACTTAATTTCTGTTTCAAAAAAATGTCATCTTTGCTAGGCTTGGTGGTGTGTGTATATAATCCCAGTACTTGAGAGGCTGAGACAGGAGGATGCAGGTTTGAGGCAAGTGCACAGAACCTAACCAGACCCTGTTTCAAAATAAAAAATAAAAAAGACTGGGGGTGTAGTTAAGAGGTACAGCACCCCTGGATTCAGTCCAAAGTACCATAAAAAATAATCTCAAGAGAGTAGTTCACATCACTTGATACACTGACTTAACCTGGTGGGGTGAACATTTCTCAGTAACTCCTAAGCTGTAAGCATCCTTCCCACAGGCTTCTAACATCCTCTCTGAAAAGTCAGGCTTGTCTTCCTATCATGGTGGGACCCAGGTTCTGAGCCACAGGGCTAGGTGGACTTGGCTGCGGGAAATCCCCCGGCCCTGCAAGGAGGTAAGGCCTTCTTCTGTGAATCTTCTGTTCTCAGGGTCTTTCCCTCAGGCGCAAAGAAGCTGGAGAACAAAACACACAGGATACCCAGGGCATTCCATGACGATCTGCACAAGACAAACTGTTAATGCTCTTCCCTGCCTGGGGAGCAGAGGCCCAAGGCAGCCTGGGCCGCCTTCATAGGGAGGGAGGTGTAACCACCTCCCATGTCTAGAGGCCTCACTGGCTGCAGGAGCGCGTCCCTCCAAGTATCAGGCCCAGCACTCGCCTTCCACTCACCCTGGACACGTGCTGCAGTTGCACATCCAGAGGGTGCGACATTCCTGGGGCTTTACGGCCTGTCTTCTAGTGATGTCAGGCTGACCTGTCCAGCTCTGACAGGCACCTGAGAGCAGGTTAGTCAGTCCACTCTGCTGAGTTAGTAGAATAGTCCCAGAAGAGGTTTCATACCAGATGAGTCGTCTGAGCCCAGGATGTGGCTAGCTTTGCATAGCTCACATCTGGCTCCTCCCCCAGGAAAATGCTCCTAGAGGAGCCCTCTGCCTTTAGTTAACTGAGCAGAGGGGGGTGGGGGATCCTGACATCCTGCAAGGACTACCTCATTGGGGTTCACCTGCACATCCAAGCAATAGTGAGCTGGGCCACTGCTCTTAGCTTCCTTTCACCTGCTTTCCTTGCTGTCTTTACTTTCCAAGGCACAGCAGAACCCCACACATAATTAACCCTTCGCAAGCTGAGTCACTGGGCTTCAGCTAATGTGGGATTAGAGGTTAGCTGATACAGCCCAGCTCTGTAAATAGCATCCCGTGGTGCCTGGAGCCTTTGGCAATACCCCGGATGTATTTCCTGACTCATCTGCAGGACATGCAGTTAGGTGGGAGACTCTTAGGGTCTTTCCCGCCTCTGGATGTCCTGGCCTTGCTAGGGATGTGGGGTGAGTGGCACACTGTGTCTCTATGGTCGGGCTGGACTGAACTTCACCCTGTGAATGACTCAGTGGTGCTCATTCATGGATGAGACAGACTGTATGTGTCCCCCCAAGTTCATAAGTTAAAATTCTAATCCCCAAGGTGATGGTACTGGGGGCCTTTGGAAGGTGATCAGGTCCTGAGGGTAGAGACTCCGTGAATGGAATTAGTGCTCTTATAAAAGGGGGCCCAGAGGGCTTCCTTGCTCTGTCCACCCTGTGAAGACACAGCTGGAAGATGGCCGTTCATGAGTCAGGAAGTTGGCCTCAGCAGACTGAATCTGCAGGCATCCTCATCTTGGGCTTTAGAAACCAGTGAGTAATCAATTTCTGTTGTTTACAAGCTACCCAGACTATGGTACTCTACTATGGCAGCCCAAACAGGCCAAGACAGTGGAGGTCTTTGGACACCAGATCATGGCAAACACCTTCCTCGGCACAGATGAGGAACAGGTTTTGGTAACAATATGCTGCTTTTTGGTTCCCATAACTATTTCAGGAGCTGGGGTTCTATGAGGGCTGTACACAGGGGTGGAATGTGTTCCATTCACTTCCCTAATGTGTGCAGGGCTAGAAGGAGGGAGGAACTCCTTGAATTGGGTTAAACCAGAATGCTGAAATTCTGAGATTGTCAACCTCAAGTTGTCAACAAGAGATATTGACCCATCTAGGGATAGTCCCTGGATATATGCAGCTGCATGATTATGTCAACTAATTTACAATAAAACTTACTTATGCTGTAATGCATAATGCATATTGGATTAGAGTATTTTCAAAGACATGCTGTCAGGAAAGTATCTAGAGGTCCAAAACAAACAGGAGCAGGAATCCAGAGAGGTTAGTGAGAAATGAAAGTCAGGAGTAGCCTTAGGGACTCGTGACAATTCCCCATGATCTAGAACTGGGTGGCAGGGCCCAGTTTCTCCCACCAACAGATCCACTTTTGAACTTCTAAGGCCAAAGCCACTCTCACGAGCCCTGAAGAAGGGGTTTTGAATCTCTTCCCTCTGAGATGTGCCTCCCTGTTCCTCATTTCCTATCCCAGGGTAAAACTCTTCCAAGATGAATGGCAGTGGGGAATTTCTACCCCCTTTAGGGGGAAACATCATCTCACACCAAAAAGGAGTGGCTTTGTGCAATGTTCATGCAATGTTCCCTAGAGAAGACAGTCACAGCAAAACGTAATGATCCAACTTTGGGGATATTCTAGTTCCTTCTGTCTTAATGAATCCTGCATTGATAAGATGAACACTGTGGGAGATCGTGTAGACAGGCGCCCTTGACTCACTTCTAAACCCATCCGCTAGCAATTTGTGCTGCTCTATTTGTCTTGACCCCAGGAGGAGTGGCTCTGGGCACAAAGGCATCTGAGGGAAGTGGCTGAGATATCAGGGCTGACAGTTGAGAAGCTTGTCATGGCTCAGTCCTGCAGTATGACTGCAGTGACGTCATCTGTAGAGGGAGGACACGGAGTGTTAAGGCCCACAGGCTGCTCTCATCAGACCTGGCATTCAGCTCTGCCCACGTGTCAGAGCTCCAAGGCCCAGGGCAGACTGAAGGGAAGGGCCACAGAACCAGCACCTCAAAGAGAAAGCATCTAAACTCCCTCTGGCCAAGGTGGGACTCTCAGGCCTGGGCATATCCAGGTGGGCCAGGGGCCTGGTGACAGGACACCCAGTAGTTTTCAGGGATGTGTCAGACTGAGACCTGAGAGATGGACCTGAGAGCACTTGCAAAGGCAAGGAAGGGGTGATCGTGGTGACTGTCCCAGGAGCCGGTGCTGGCAGGCCACTCCAGAACACTGCTTGGTGCTTTCTAGCAGGGAAGGCCTGGTTTTTCTTCCCTCAGTTTTGTGCTCCAGATTAGTTCACAGGAATCAGCCAAAAGACCAGACACCCCAAACTCTCAGATGCTTTGCAGCAGCTACGGATAGCAATGTTCCTCTGTCCCCTACTGAGCACAGGCTAGAGATAGCACTCTGAGCAGTCTTCTTGCTCATTGAATCCCCTAGTCTGTTCCTAGGGGTGGTGGCACAGAAGTACCTAGTGCAGCGTTCCGGGAGCATATTCCAGGGCTTAGAGGGGTTGCAGAATGTCCATTCTGAGTGTCTCCCTCACCCAATCCCACCTTGAACAAAACAGGTTATGAGGGTAGGAGGAAAACTAAAGCTTAGAGGGGGAGTCCTTATAGGCTCTTTAGACAATACCAGGTAGCATGGACCATTATGAACTTGACTTTGATAGAAACGAGGCTTCTGGGACTCGTACCGGCCCAGGTGTGCACAAGAGGGCGCACTACCAGGACCAGCTCCTCCTTTGCTCACCCGGCACCTGGCTTGCAAGAAGCTGAGGCAATGCTGAAAACTTCAGAAAATGTGGGGATTGATCCCTATGCCAATTAATTTTTTGGTAAGTTTGGTCTGCTTTGAAATGCAGCTAAAACTTCTAAAAATCATAACAAAGAAACACCTCACTTTGTCCCGACTTTAGCAGGTTCCGTAATTTTTTTTCTGTTATTACACTGGCTGTCAGTTTTATATTTCTATTGTTTTTACTATATTAAACGGTACTCTTTTTCAATCTAGATTTTAAAACATTTTTATTAGCATTTTAATTTTGAACGGCATTTCTAGATAAAGTTTCCTCTCTCCAAGTCTATTCAAAGGATTCGTTCTAGCACAACCTTATGGCTTTTCCCCTCACTACCACCAGAGCTTTGCAAGTGAGTCTCCTGAGAGATTAGGCATTTTTTAATTCACACACCACTTACAGGCTATATAAACCACACAATCCAAGAGAAAATGGTTCTATACCTGTTATCTTTGGTATGCTCATCATGGATAGGAAATCCTAATAAGGACAACAACAGTTCTTTTTTTCCCCTCCCTCTTAGATTTAAATCTTAATTAGCTCTGATCTTGCGAGGGCACATTTTTAATTTATTAATTTCTGTTGCCTAGGAAAATCAGAAAATGCTATTCACATATGTACGCTGTATAATTAGTAGATTGCTGTTCTGACAGGTAACTAATTGAAATTCACCGTGAAGGAAAAATCCAAAAGAATAGCCATTTTCCCTTTCAGTAGATTATGATGTGTAATTGACAAATCCATTGTAATTGCTTACGGCACCAAAAGCAAGGCAAAATTGCCCAGAAATTCTAGAAGCAAGAATATTTTCCCTTTTTCTTCTAATGACCCCAAACTAGAAAATACTTCAGAATTTCTTAGTTTTCTATGATAGAAAGTATATATTCTCTTCTCCAACATACCATTGTAGTTCATCACCCTGTGTTCTGTTCACTTGAAAATAATAATGACTGCCTCCCCTCCCCTTTCTTTGTCCATCCCTAAGCATCACGCTATGCCCCATTCCTAGCAGGACCTCCTGTCCCTAATAGCCCAACAGAAATTGCTCTGAATATTGGAGTCTTCCACCAGAATTAGATATTCTGAGTATTACATGTGAGTGAAGCTGAGTGGGTGCTTGCCAGGTGCCACCATGCCCGGTCATCCACCTTTGTGCTTTGTTTCTTTGGGATAAGTTCTGGTCTCTTGTTCTTTTTAAGATGCACAGACTTTTGTGCAACACATTAAGCTCTGAGGCTTATTATTCCAAAGTCCGGTCTGGAGTAATTTGAATCTGATTGTTTCCTCTACATTCTACTCTCTGTGGTTTCCAGAAATCTCAGTCCTATTAAGACTTTATGATCAGGAAGTTCCCAGCTATCTTGCCTGAAAGTAAGGCTGTTAGTACATGCCCCAGTGCTACACACCACTCTCTCCTTTCCTTGGACAGCCACTAGCAGACCCCCACTCCTTTCTGCGTGCTAGTGATATTTGTTATCTATACACTTCTATTTGTCAGTGGAGTCACAATCTCAGTCTTGGTGATTTGAAAGAATTTGTGATATTGGAATTAAAAACAGAGCCTTGTTCAAGAAGACTACCTTATATATCTCATATCACAGGCTCTAAGACCTCATTTAATTTAACCCTAGAAACAAGTATGCAAGGAGTTTGGTTTTCACAGAAGCATAAAATAATGTTATGAACTTGACCAAGTTCACTTGGAAAATTAAGAACGATGGGTAGTTATAATGATATAAATTACTGCAAGTAAGCTGGGCATGGTGGCACACACCTGTAATCCCAGTACCTGGGAGGCTGAGACAGGAAGGTCACAGGTTCAAGACCAACCTTAGCAACTTAGCAAGACTCTCAGAAATGTAGTGAGACCCTGTTCCAAAAAATAAAAATAAAAAAGGGCTGGGGGTGTGGCTCAGAAGTATAATGTCCCTGGGTTCAATCCCTAGTACCACCAAAATAATTACTGCAAGTAATAATAATCACCAAAAAATTAAGTTTTGCATCAAGTACTGTGTTAAGTGTAAAATCTTACTCATTAGACCCTCCCAAATGCTGTGAATCAGGTTCCATTGGTCTCACAGGTGACACTGAGGACTGGAGAGGTTAGACACCTCACTAGGGTCTCTCCTTTGGGTTTGCCTTCCCACCTGCAGAACCTGCTACATCCACAAAGACAATAAAGGGCATTTTATAGTAATACAAGTATCAATGCATCAAGAAGAAATAACACCTGTAAGTATATATGAACCTAACAAAAGAGCCCCAAAATACATGAAACAAAAATGAACAGAACTAGCCGGGCGTGGTGGCGCACGCTTGTAATCCCAGTACTTGGGAGGTGGAGACTGGAGGATCCGGGTTCGCGGCCAGCCTCAGCTACTTAGTGAGGCCCTCTGCAACTTCATGAGACCCGATTTCAAAATAAAGTATAAAAAACAGGGGCCGGGCGTGGTGGCACACGCTTGTAATCCCAGTACTTTGGGAGATGGAGACCGGAGGATCCGGGTTCGCGGCTAGCCTCAGATCTCTCTCTCTCTCTCTCTCTCTCTGTCTGTCTCTCCCTCTCTCTCTCTCTCTCTCTCTCTCTCTCTCTCTCTCTCTCTCTACTTAGTGAGGCCCTCCGCAACTTCGAGAGA